>JAMLFT010003598.1:0-21635 GCA_026544285.1 Pachyrhizus erosus | reverse complement strand
CATCAGAAGCGTCCGATTAGATTAGATTAATTTAGAAAAAATTATTATGATGTTTTACGAAATTGTATTTCCTATTCAAAATTATGTATACCTTACGAGAACTTGTTATGAAAGTATTGTATGAAAATTATTATCGTATAATTAAATTGTAACTCCCTGGAGTCGTTACGCTATAAGTAAATATTCGCGCGCTATCTCTAATGTTAATTAATTATAATAATAACAATATTAATGAATAAAAAAAAAGGGACGTTACAATCTTTACCGCTAGGGATAACAAGGATTCCTTTAGAATGTATTCCTCCTCCTTCCTTGAGTTTTCTTTCCACCCTTTTGAATTGTTAGTGGAAACACTTTTCTTCATGGTTCCCTTTCTCTTCAATTATTGCTCCACTTTTATTGCTTAGTGAACAAGATCCTCAAGCTCAATATATGGTTGGAGTTTCACAACATCTCTAATGTCATGGTTAAGACCATTCAAATATCGAGTCATGGTAGCCTTCCTTTCCTCCACAACATTACCCCTTATTAGAGCTACTTTTATCTCCTTAAAGTAATCATCCACGCTATTTCCACCTTGTTTCAAACTTTGCAATTTAATATGAAGTTCTCCATGGTAATAAGAGGGAACAGATCTCCTTCTCATCATTTTCTTCATTTTCTCTCAAGTATCAATTGGATCCTCACCATACCTCATCCTATCTTTTTGCACTTGATCCCATCAAATGAGTGCATATAATCTTTAAATTCAAGGGCTGCCACTTTTATTTTCTTCTCTTCATTATAATTGTGGCATAAAAATATTTGCTCAATTTTTATCTCCTACTCTAAGTAAACCTCCACATCATTTCTCCCATGGAAGGATGACACTTTTATCTTCACTCCCTCAATTCTCTCATTTTCTCTCCCTCTTCTATGATGTTTTCTCTCCCTCCTATCTTCGCTACTACCTTTCCCATGCCTCCTACAACTGCTCTTTTCCTTTGGTGACCCTTGGGACTCATCATCACCATGAAAATAAGTGTTACAACTAGACCTCCTTCTCTCCAGCGTCTCAAACCTCTCATTAAAGTCATATCTAGTCCTTTCCAATAACCTCTCAACATGTCTTCCAAACCCCTTAATTTGGAGCTTTAAGGCAGGGGTTCTAGGTGAGGAAGGTGTGCTCCCACCACTCAATTCCCTTGTCATAGCTACAAAACAAAGAAGATTAGCTAAATAAAGGACCTCACCACTCTACTCACGTGTTTCACTCAAAGTGTTTGGAATCACTTGTATTTCACTCAATATGGCTTTTGTGTAATGAATCTCTCTTGCCTTTCTCCACTTAAGTGTTCTCAAGAGTTCTTAAGGAAGTCAATCTCCAATCCATACAATCAACCAAAACCAAGTGACAATCAATCTAAAAGGGACAACTCAAAACAAAATTTTGACACGACAAAAGATAAATAGCAAAGAACAATTTCACTACGATAAATAAGCAAGACAAAAAAAAGTTTATGAAAAAACAAAAATTAGAGAAGACACTTGAAATGTAGGAATTTTATCAAACTTGTTTTTTTTTTTTTTAACTTCTTTCTTTTCGTGTGTCGCTCTTTTTTTTGGAAAAATTTCTATTTCAAAATTGAAAGATCGTAGACTCTTTTTTTTTTGTTTGACTTTTTTCTTTCACACAACTTTTAATTAAACACTAATGATGAACTTGCAAGAATAAACAAGATATGAAAGGTTTAAAAAGCGAATAAGTGCAACAACAAGAATCAATAAAGGGGAAGAAATCAAAGAGAATTCAAAGGTACCAATTGATTTGCAATAAGCTTTAATTCAACCCCAACCAAAACTCTAGATACCACTTGATTACAACTTCAACCCTTGTTGCCTAAGTCACAACCTTGAGTTGGATTATCACACCTAAAATAGATTGGAAAATTAAGCATAAACCAGAAAATCCTAAAATTTGTCCTCAATGAAAGAACCCCTATGTCTTGGTCTACAAAACTTGGAATTCAGTGATTCAAAAATGAGGTGAAAGATCACATTCTGAAGCACAATTTAGAATCAATAATCACTGTAAAAGGATTAGTAAAACGTGATATATGGACGTGAGAAAAGTGACAAATTTTGTAGAAAATAAAACGCGAATTTGGAAACAAAAAAAAGGAAAGATAAGGCCACAATCATAAATTGATAAGTCAAGAAGGAATGATTGCCACAAGAGTGTTGGCCTTTTGATAAGATCAAGGATAATGGGTTCACTCAAGAATCCTTGAGTCACATGCTCACACAAGAGTGTTTGACCTCCAATTCTATTCTTTCCAAAAACTGTTGTCATAATCTAATTACAAGAGTTTAAATTTGCTCAACCTCCAAAGGGTCAATTGGGTTGTATACTAGGAGACCCAAATTATTATTAAATCAAATAAAACATGTTCTGATGCTAAATAAAACCTAAAAACTAGTAACAATCAACATGATCATTTATTGAAAATAATTAAATTAACATAACTTTTAATTAAATTTATCGAAACTCACATCTTCCAAATGTATGCAATTAATCATCATGGGTTCTTCTAAATTCAAATTGATCCACTTTTGAATAGGATAACAACTATCTTCTCTAGATCCCATTTTATCCTTTTTGCTTGGGCCCTTGTCATTAGTCCTTGAAGTTCCTCCAATGCCTTTAGGCCTTTGCCTTCAGTGAGCTTTTCTTGATTTCCATCAAAACTCCTATAAATACAACTATCATCACTATAACATATAAACATTGACTATATATTATCACTTTAGTGGAATGTTCACTAACTTGAATATTAAAGTGCCTTTTGCAAGTAACCACTATTTCACATTATGTTTTGATCACATTGAAAATCTTATCATTTTCTTAAGATCTCATACTTCAGTATGTTTAAAGGCTCTTTCAACTAGCATCCACTAAGCTTGATCTTGGTTAGTAGTCAACCCCTAACACATTAGCTTAATCCATGTAGGAAGCATCACTTGATGTTGTTTATGAAAATTTAGCATACAACTTGAATCACTTGGAGAAATCATGGTCATGCTAGATTCTCTCCATAATGTTCACAACCTTGATGGCTTAGTAGGAAGGCAAATGCATTTTATTTTTTGCTAAATGGTTATGTTTATGCTTAGAACATGGAGCCTGTCAATTAAAGAAAATTTTGGATTTTGTCTTCTCTAAAAGATTTGACCATATTATATAGAGGTAGGATTAAATGGGTTGAATATTCTTTGAGTTATTAGGATTTATTTAAAGTAAATTTTGACACTTTGCTCATTATTATTTAGCCATACATTGTAAAAGAATTGAATTAAAGGATTTGGAGATTTCACTGAGTTACTAGAGTTAGTGAATGGATAATAGTGAACCCTTAAATTACTTGAAAATATTGGTAATCTTGTTAAGAGTACTTGTTGAAACATATGAATATTTTAGGAGATTGAAGATTAGTACCTAGGAAGACATAGTGTGTCTAACCTTAATTTAAGAACCTTGTATTGGAGTAGTAAAGGTAATTTAGACTATGAATTAGTGTAGGTCACTTATTCTAGTTTTAGTAAGCCTTGGAAGAAAGAAAGACAAAATTTTAGTAAGGTAAGTAAGTTAAGAAAGATAAATTTAAATTTTAGAATATGAAGCATAATGAAGTCATTTTTAATAATCAAGTTACATAATAGAAAAGTAAAATAAGTAAAGAAAGTTAGTTTACTAAGAGTCTTTGTATGAAGTGTTAGAGTTAAGTAATTTTAATTGATTAACAAAGTTTAGCAAAAAAGTTTGCAGATTAGAAGACAAGTTAGTAAAATTTAATTTGTGATTCTGTAGTATTATGTTTGTATGAGAATGAAAAATAATGACAAATTATGGATTTGATTAATTTAACCACTTATATAAAGTGAGTAAAAAAAGTGATTAAGTTGTGATTTTTAATATTAAATTGACTATGATGATTGAGATATTAAATGACATGAAAAAAAATGATAACGAGGAGCATGACGACTCTATTTCAGTCGACTAAAAAGCCATAAAGAGAGAAAGATTATGATTTTATTAATGATATGAGTATGAGAATTGAAATAGTGATATGAATTGTTTTTAAATTGTTGTTAAACTATATTTGACAAATCCATGGATATGTATTTAGAGAATGTATAAAAAAAATAGAGGAGACTCTACTGAATTTTCTAAAGAGAATGTAGAACCTTAAAGAATAAGTTTCATTCATTAAATTAGGATCATGTATCATATGCATTTATCTGAAAGAAAATAAGGGAAGATTACTACATGGTAATTGAGGATGGAGGGAAAGACTCTTGCAAAGTCTAGGAAGTTAAAGAAAATCAAGTTGTAGAATCTAAATAGTTAATACTTGCAATACTAAGATAGGAGAATGCCTTGACAATTGACAAGCATCATTAGAATTGGTAAATAGTATTCTTTATAAGTAATTGAATATAAAAAGAAAGTACTAATCAATGTAATAGTATTCTCGATTATCTCCCCAAATGAAAATGTAAGTCTTTTGGTGAAAAACATCAAAAAGGCATCAACCCATATTCACAAGTTAGTATAACTTAGAGAAAATCCTAGTTTTCCTTTGCATAACATGTTTTAGATGATCATCAACAATGATTATTCTACTTTGTTTAACCCTAACACTACATTTTATGACATGTGAGTTAAGGATTAGAATGCCTCACTCCTATTTTATGATTGCACAATCAGAGATATGATATGATTGCATATTTTTGTGCAATCATATCATATATCTAATTGTGCAACAGTGTGCAATCATATCATATTTGATTGTGTAACAGTATGTATTAGTGATGTGATGGATAACAACTGACCTTCATGGTAGGAATACAAATGTTAGGGAGGTTGCCTTTTTGTTTTAGTGAGCATCAAGTTTGGACATATAATGAGTATTTCATCAAAAATACCTTTGTGAAATAACCACCTTTACTTTTTTGCTTGTTGATCCTATTGTCATGTTATAGAACACCACTTTAGATATTCCTTACATACCTTATCACTTGCTCCTATATACTTTCAAATTCCCACACCTTCACCACAATCTTTTGATTCCATGATGACAAATGCAAAGTTGATACTAGTGATTTAGCAGTATAAGTCTCCTTTACCTAGAAGCATATTAACTCATATGACACTTTGCGTACTTTTCAAATTCCTACTTTTAGCTTGGGCATGTACACCAATCATTGGACCCTATAGGTTCAATGATTTCTTGGAGGATGAAGACCACTTGGTTGATGTTGAGGTTACAAAAGATTACCTCATTTAGGGATCTCTCCAAATCTTTAGGACTTTGGCATAAATATGGATAGATGTAGGCATTAGACTGATTGGTCCACATAATACCTTTCTATTTCTGCATTATTCATTTAAAAAGGGTTATATCAAGATCTTTTGTTTAGCATATGTAGTCAATTTAGCATAATGATATTTTGACACACTATACTTACTTACGGTAGATTTTGTATATCGTAGGACTTAATATTATGTTTTAGCATGTTAGCCATGGTGTGATATTATCACTACATGTTGATATTGCGTGATAGTAAAATTGTAATTTGTGAAGTGATAAATTTTGAAATGTTACATGTATTTATGTATAAAAAAATCCATAATATTCTCAAATAACTAATTTGACTCATTACTATTTATTTAAGAAACAATTATATTAATTAGCATTATAAATAAGACTAGTTAATGTGATAATAGGTGTCACAATTAGCTAGTTTCAATCTCTCCCACCAAAGTTGGTTCAAAGCTATGATGATTTTGTAGTAGCTTTTGCTAAACAATTTATTTCAAAATGAAAAGTCCTTAAGGAGTGTCACGCTTCAGCAAAAATACTTTAGAAATTAGATGAGACATGGAAAGATTTTCGTGTAGGTTTTATAGAAAGTTGTTCTTGTTTTTAACTTATCTGAAGATGTTAGACTCCATTTAATATTAACTAATGATACACCTTTAATTTTGTGTGTATGTGTGTGTGTAAATGTGTGAACATTTGGTACTTGTAAAATATGAAGTTTTTTTATTTTAGTCTTTTAAAGATATTTTTTAGTCTTTATTTTTAAGAAACATCATTAAATAATGACATAATAATAATGTTAATAGTTCATTGACTTAAAACATTATTAAGTAGTTTGACATAATAATTATATATTATTTTTTTGTTAAACTGTGTTTTTAAATATTTTATTAAGTTATTAATTATTTTAAATAAATAAAAATTTAAAACATAATTTACTAAAAAAATTACACATGACAATTCTATCAAATTCTCTGAAAATATGATAAGTTACTGAATAATCAAAATTATTGTTATGATATTAATTAATATTCTTATTTAAAAATAAAGATTAAAATAAAAAATTTTTAAAAAATTAAAGGAGTAAAATAAAAAATATTTTATTTTATAAGGATTAAAAAATTATTTAAACCAATTAATTTTAATTATTTAATATAATTTGATATATGATTAACTTAATTTTAGTTATAAATTTTGCATTAAAATATGAGTCATAATTAAAAAATAATTAACGATTTGCCAAATAAATATTATACAGTTGGCCATTCTCTTAAGTCATTGAAGGATAGCAATTAATTTTATAAGTAATAGTATATTTTTCTTCTAAAAAAAAAGTAATATTATATTTTTACTGAAAATGAAATTAATTGGCAATGTGTAGATAAGTTTTACAATTCTATATAATTAAGGACAAATAATAAATGATAGATGAAGAAAGATAATCTTGTTAACTATTTACTCTTTGAGATAAGGACAATTGATGAAAGATATTTGGTTATGCATCTTAGTTGAAAAAGACATTGTCCCCACTTGTTTTCATTATTTTATTTTTCAAAATAAACTATTCCATTCGTAAGTAATTAAGTTAGCTTATTCAAATTGACTTCGTTTTCGTTCACACTTCACACATTCTCCTTAATCTTTTTCCAATACGATGAAGTTGAATTTCCTTTTTCATCATTTTATACAAGTTAAATTACAACTTTTTATTTGACTAATTGAATTTTATATTTATCATTTTTTCCATAAAAGTGAAATTCTAAAGGGGGTGCGATTAGCATTTATACCACTCCTAAAAATATTTAGTCATTATAATAGGATTAAATTGTAATTTTAGTCTTTTTTTTTATGATTTGTTCTCCTTATTCATAATTTTTGTCTTTTTATTTTTAAAAAAATGTAATTTTAATTAAATTATTAATTTTGTATATTTTTTAATTGAATCCTAAACTTAATATATTTATTTAAATATAATAAAAATATTTTAATTAATTAAAATATAAATAGAGAAAGAAATAAAAACACGTAAAATTAAAAATTAGACTAAAATTAAAAAAAAAAAATAAGAGACTAAAATTTCAAAAAATAAAAATAAAAAAAACTAAAATCGTTATTAAAAAATTAAAGAAAAAATAAAATTGTAATTCAGCCTATCATTAATCATTCAGCTCTATTTGGAATCGTCACCTGTATCAATTTGGGTTTCTTTAGTGTTCTTACCTTCTACTTTGTACTACTTTGTCCTACATGTCTCCTTGTCTCCTCCTAGTATTGAGTAGTCTTCTTGTTCCTTGTTCGTAGAATAGAATCATTATTGTCCTCTGTCTTTTCCCTTTGTCGAAGTATGATGTGTTATTTTGCCTAATAATTTATGATCTTCATGTAATATTGTGATTTCTGATTAATTTTATGAAGTTAGACAATATTGAGAATATTAAAGTTGTCAAAACGATATTTAAAAATTCATGATCAAAATTCAGAGTCTGTTGCTAGTTAGTTTTGTATTTTCATACAAAGTATTGGTATCTTTTTAAAAATAAACAAAATTTATTAAAAAAATGGATATTTTATTATTAATAATATATTTTTAGCATATCATATATAGGAATAAACTAAAAGATAATTTTTTAAATTTGTCTTTTCTTATTGTCTATATCTTATTTAAAATTATCCAATGATCTTTTTACATAGGCTAAAAGTATTATTTATTGGAGATAATTTTACTCAAGTTAAATAAAATTATTATGAACAATTTTTAAATATATTTTAACATAGTTTATATTTAAAATTTAAATTTAAAACTATTAATTAAGCTCAAATAACTTTACACCACTTGTTTTACGAAAATTCAATTTTGCTTTAATGATAACAAACAAAATTATTATAATGAATAAGACCATATAATTTGTACTAATATTTTGGGCTAAGTATGAAATAAAGAATGAATATAGCATAAACTAACTAAATGTCTGAAACATCATCTCAATAAAATTTAGACTAGGTCTAAAAGCTTTGAGTGACTTGCATTTGACTAATATTTTATTCCAGTGGCCCTAGCAAACACACTCGAGAAGCTTTGAAGGAGTTCAGACTCAAAAGTATAAAGAAAAATGATAAATACCATCATAATCAAAATTGGTTGAGAACAAGAGAACTATATATTTAAAAAGTCAAATATATCGTATTAGTTAGAATAAAAACTTCACTAATCAAAATTAGTTGAGAACAAGAGAACTATATATTTAAAAAGTCAAATGTATCGTATTAGTTAGAATAAAAACTTCACCCACTAAGTAGACAAAATATAAGAAATTATTATGAAACAATCTACATATACGTTTGATTATCCCACTACAAAGAGATAACATTTAATGTATTCAAAATGTTCACCTTTAAAGCTCTTCTATCTAGATTGAAAAACTCCCCAACAACTATTTTTATGAAAATATAAATAGTCGTGGTTGCTTTTTTTTTTTTTTTACTCAATAGTCTTGGTTGCTTTAAAGAAAAGAAGTTTTTGTTATTCAATCGAAGTTACATATTGCGCTTATTAATTTTCAAACATTTTTTTTTAAATCTTCTTTTTAGATCCTATTAAAGAAATTTTGAGAGATTTTGCCTTCAGGACTATTTCATTTATTACAACTGTTCTTAGACAAATGATAGATTTTCATTACATTTTTTTTTTATATTTGAACTTTTGACTAGTGTTTGATGTAACGTATTGTTATATAAAAATTAAATAGAATAAAATAATTATGATATTATTAATTAAAATAAGAAGAAATAATATATAATAAAAATAAATAATAAAAATTAGTCTGTAGATAATAATTATATTATTTTTAGAATGATTTTAGTATTATCAGTAATAGAGCTTAAATTAAAATGTGTAAGTAAAATTATTTGTTGTTATTAAAATTATTAAAATAATAAAAATTATTTATTATATTATTTAAAAATAAACAATAGTAAAAAAAAATCAACTATAAATAATCAGTAATGTATAGAATTTATGTAGGAGAATAAGAATTTAAATGAGTAGAAAATAATAAAATGATTTATATATATATATATATATATATATATATATATAATAAGATTAAATAAGATAACTATAAGTTTATAAAAATATATGGATGATAGAAAACATGTAAGAATAAAAATAGAAAAATATAAATGAATTTTTAGAATTTTAGAATGATTAAAATTAAAAAATATTAATTATATAATACTATATAAATATATTTATATATATACGTAAAAAAAATTGGGAAATATCAAAAGTGAGGGGCTAGGGATCAAACCCAGGCCCCTAGGGAGGGAAGGAAGGCGACAGACTAACTATGCTACCAAGCCAGTTGTAAATTATAAGGCACAACCTATATATATGTTATGGTAGTAACGAAGATGAATAAAAGAGTGAAAAGAAAAAGAATAAAAGTTGAAGGGTGTCATCCCAAGCTTGAACCCGCGACTTGGGGGACGGGAGGAAGAGCATCACATTTCACCAATTGGCTGGGAGCCCACTGGTGTTGGGAGAAGCACTAATACTATATGTACTATATTAGTTAAAATAGGAAATAAAATAGCAAAATAAAAAAAAAATGTCTCGAGAGGGACTTGAAGGCAGGGACCTAGCGACTTGGTGCTCAGCGTCTTAACCATTGAGCCAAGTCGCTTCCGATGTTAAATAAGTGTTTCTTCTTCTCTTTAACCCTTAACTACGAAGAATGAACGAACCAAAAAAGGCCACGTCGCCCTTTACTAGCCTCTTGCCATCAGCATACCCTTTCCTTCCTTGAGTTGCCCTTGCGCTGCCATCTAACTTGCTTAATACCTTGACTTGCACCAAACTTCAGCAGTTTTAAAAACTTGAAGGAGCTTCCTACGTGGTGCATGAACTACCACATCGACAACAGGAAATAGAGAAGAGAAAGAGTTGATACGCTGCTCCAGCTTGTCAGAGTTTTCAGACTTGCTAAAAAAAATAAAAAAATAAAAAAACAAAAAAAAAATTGTTCCTCGTTGGAGAAAGTATTGAGGTAAGAGGAGCTTCCTTCATTTTTGTCTTGTTTTCTCCCTTTATAAAATTGGAATAACACGTCTATTATGTGTTTTGCCATTTGTTTTCTTTTCTCTTCTTCGTTGTTATTCTCCCTGGTTAAGATTTCCTATCTTGCTCAATTGATATTGTGAATGTTGCATCTGAATGTGTATATAGTGGAGAGAGAGAAAGAAGAGAAAGAGAGACAAAGAATAGAGAGAGGGAGAAAGAGAAGGGAGAGAGGGAGAGAGAAGAGAGAGAGACAGAGAATAGAGAGAGAAGGAGAGGGAGAGAGAGAAGGAAAGAGAGGGAGAGAAAAAGAGAGGAGGAAAGAGAGAAAGAAATAATAATGATAATAATAATAATAAATAAATAAAATAATGATAATGACTATAATCATAAATAAATATAATAATAAATAATATATATATATATATATATATAAATAGTCAAATAAATAAATAAATAATAATGATTAAATAAATAAGAAATAAAAAAATGTGATCTTATAAAATTAATGATTGTTAACTTGAATAATGGACCTAACACAATAAAAATAATAATGTTAATAATAAATAATTTAGATAAATAAGAAAAATCACCCATATTAGGAAATAAATAAACTTTATTTTAAATTCTTCTTAGCTATTGTTATTATTGTTATTAAAGAGTAGAAATGACAACTGAAATTGTTAAGACTAAATGATTGTCTCTTTTACTAAAAAAGAGAAATTTTATGTCTGATACATGTTCTGATAAAAGAACATGGTTGAATGTCTTAAATGATAGAAAATCTAACAAGAAGAATAACATAGGGAATGTATGAAGTTTCTTGATGGTGACAAGTCTCGGTATGGATTATAATATCCCATATATTCATAACTTATCAGAAGACTATAACCTCAAAAAGAGGTAAGAGCCTGATTTTTACAAGAGTCTACTTAATAGTTGAAAGGTTATCTAAAGACTTGTGTTGTGTCAATACTTGAAATGAAGACTTGGTCACAAAGATAAAGGAGATAGTTGATGAAAGACATGACAAGATCACATGTGAGAATTGATATTAGAGTATTGCTCGAATTAACAACAAATACTTGAGGAATATTCGTAGACTCTCAATGAGTTTTTGGGAGTAGTGAAATATTTATTTGACTGCACAACTCATCTACTAGTTATATTTATTTTATACTATTTTGTAATTTTATTTTAGAATATTTGTTTCTACTAGTTATATTTATAAAAATATGTGAAACATAATTTTTTAAATTGAGTTTTTTTAATTTTTAATTGAAAGTGAGCCAACCTGCACAACTCATTAACTTGTGGTGGGTTAGGTTAGGTTGGTGTTTTTCTGTCTCATCAGAAAGGGATTTAGATTGGATTGACCCATTTAATGGCTAACCGATGGTGGGGTTGAGCCGGACCGAGTTGGATGACCCACTTTGACAATACTATTTGTAGGTAATAGTTGATTGTCATTGACGAGAGATATCTATCGAATAATCAATAAAAAAAAAGTCAACTTGTTTTAGTGAAAAAATTTTCAAAGGCAACTTATCCATGACTTTTTCCATAATATGGATATAGAATTTTTCGTAGATAACTTAATAAACTTTTCCACCACCTTTCTCTATGTACTCTTCTTTAACTTTATATCATAATATATTAATGTTCAATAAAATTGTTAGATATTTTATATCAATAACATAATCATTTTTTTATATTTTACAATAGTATCTTCTAGAGTGTATAATAGATTAAGTGATCACTACATTTTAAAATAAATTTAAATAAATTAAAAATAAGATTAATTAGGTTTTCTCTAAATTTTTTATTTTTTGATAAATTTTGTCATCACATTTTTTAAAATCTTGTAAATTAATGTGTTTTTAGTCTTATCTTTGTTGAATTCCAAAAGATACTAATATATTTTGATAATTTTTAACTGTTATTAAACACATATTTAAAATAAATATTTTAGCTTAATGATGACTCAAAATTATCATTATTATTAAGTTTTATTTTTTCTTTTAGTATTTCTATCCTTTTTATTTGTTCTTGTTCTAATCTTCCGTTGATTATCTTTGCTTTTGAGCTCTTTGACTCACATCATTTTGTATTTATTATTAAAAAAATTAAAATCATTAGATGGAACTAATTTAAAAGAAAATAATTTTAAAATTAAAAATGTCTTAAAACAAAATAATCACTCATTGATGTATTATATTTTTTTTTATAAGTACATAAGATTTAATTGTTTTATAAATGCACGCATTGTTTATATAAATAAATGAACATTTCTATGTGATAATAATGAAACACCAATTACATAAGATTCAATTTTCTAAAATAACATATTATTTATAAAATAAGTTAACAATTCTATGTATCTGAAAGGATTTTAAAACTAAAATTAATAAAATCTTACTTAGAATAATATGTCAAGAAAATTAAAGGAATAAACTTTATTATAAATGAAAAAAACTTATTGCTTCTCAAAATGACTAGAAGATAAATTTTAAATGAAATCATAATAATTGGTGGGCTAAATGAGTTTGGTGCCACCCCATTTTTTTATTTGTAAGTAATCCAAACCTGGTTACAATATTCGATTACTATCCATTTTTTTTTTTCTATTTTGAGTGAACTTTTTTTATTCATTGAAGAGGACCAGCACCCACTGATCGAAGAAGATCAACTACACCACTATACACTCCCTCTTCCCCAAGTTCAGTAAACACCAAAACCACAAAAGTCAAACGCTAACAAATCCTTAAAAGACCAACTACACTTTCTAGCTAGTTGAGAATTGCAGCGAACAAGACAAGACATTATATACATAGTTAGTCATATACCCTTAACGTTTCAAACATATCCCACTTTTAGATTTCTCTCTGCTATGGCTAGGCCACTTGTAATGCTCCACCCTCTACCAAGCCCTTATTCACATATTGGCTTTACTGTTATGAGCCTTATGGTGTGTGCCATCGCATTGCTTATGTGTGCTTCTCATTCACGCAAGTGGCGTCAGTGGATCTCTTGCTATGCCTTTGGAGAAGAACCTGTCATAGAATTCAACAATGAAGCGATTATGAGTACTTGTGATGAGCAACAACAAGAGGGTTCACTTTGGCAGAAGAACATACTCATGGGTGGAAAGTGCCAACTCCCTGATTTCTCTGGTGTCATAATATATGATTCCAATGGCAATATAGTGAATCCTGCTAAAACTTCTCGTTCATTACTGACTTGGAAATAAGGATTTGGGGAACACCACAAGCGTTTTTTGTTTGCAGAAGCAGAACTAAGCTAGAGTTCCCCCATCAAGTTACCACTCTATTTCTTCATGGTCTCATATAGTCTCAGTTTCAGTAGTTAGACTAGATTGTTGCATAAAATTCCAAATACAAGTACAAAACCAAAGCCATGCCTTGGCAATCTGTCAAATGTGTCTCTTTTGTATTAATGTGAAACTCTTGGAATCTTTAATATATGATGCAGTGTCCTTAAATTTGTTAAAAAAAAAAAAAAACAAAATGGATCTTTAGTTTAAAAGTATCTTTTACTTCCTATACTCGGTACAATAGCACCACAATCCAGTTCACAAAGGCAATTCTTCTACCAACATATATTAGAAATAAACTTCTAGAATCCAAAATAATACACTAAATCCTTTCTTTTCACTTTGGTACATAATGAGATCTTTCATACTACGGGATGCAATCCCGTATGCAGATACTCACATCGAGGATCACAATAGTCCATCTAACGTATGAAAATATCACGATAATTTGAGTTGCAAAGTGCATGTACAAGATAACAAAATATAAAAATACGTATGAAAAAAGAAGTTAATGAGTAAAAAGAAATTTAAAGGTTAAAAATAGAAATTTTAAAAAATTTAGAGACAAAAAAAAAAGTACTTGCCGTTACAAAACGATGATATTTACATTCATTTTTTTGTTTTGTTTTCATATAGGCAAATGCAAATTTGTCCTCACCTTTAATCCGAGACATTAATGTTTGTCCAAAACAACTTTGCGGTTTGTTGCGAAAGTTTTACACACTCCTGATCTGGAATGAAAGCATAATTGGTTGCTACAAAGTGCAAAATATTCATTTATATTAGCATTGGAGTTTACAATATATAATATATAGTTTATCTTTAATTATGGAAGTGCAGGCCAGCTTTTGAATAGTGTGCTCCATACATGGTGTTGTCTCTAGCATCGCCTTATTTAAAGGACTTGGTTTAGCTTGAAGGAATATTATATATAAAGCATGAATCATTTGTTCAGGCGAAATGCGATTAATCTGAAGCAGTTGCTGAATTGCTAAATAGTGGAGCTATACTTTTTAAGGTGAATTGCTGAAGATTAATTAATCCTATTCCTCATCAATTTGACCTTCAGGTTAATTACTTCTCCCTTTTGCTCTATTTAGTTCCTATCTTTACTTTTTATTCCGATCCTTACAAGAATCAATCTTTTTGCTCTAATTGTTTTAGCTAGAGGCAGAAGGAAACTGGGGATCTGTGGTATCTCATGAGTCATGATACTATTATCACAATCATTTTGAAGCGTTTGCTTTTGTTTTTTTTTTTTTTTTTTGAAGTATCTACTTCTGCTTAGTGCTTTAATTAGTTTCAAATGAATTATCCTCAATCTTATGAACTAAATTTTATTGTTGTTGAAAAATGTTAGTTATGCACTTTTAACACTTTTTAAACACACTATATGTTTAAATTTATCATAAATCATCATAATTGGTGTATCTTTTCTCTTATTTAATCTCTCAACCTCACCTTAATAAATCAAAAAGAACTGATAATTTACTTTTTAGTCATTTGAATTTAATTTGGGAGATTAAAAGCAACATTTCATAAATTTAAATAACTAAAATAAATAAATATTAAATTGAATTTTTTTAAATAAAATTGAATATCATTAATCTATTGAGATATTAAAGATTTAATATTTTTTAATATATAATTTTTCATACACATATATCAGGGATTAAATTTCTAACTAAATATTAAAAAATAAAATTATTTATCAACTATATTATACTATGTCGATAAATTTTAAATTTAAATATAAAAATTAAAAGTGTTTCAAATTTTAAAAACTAAAAACATATTTAAAATTAATGTGTTATCACAATACCCTTCTTATTTGGTTATTTCATTTTGTTCAAGGAACCAAAATAATCTCTATCGTATGTTTTGGTAACGTTTATTTTATCCAGTTATTACTTTTATTAAAACAAGTATCAGGACTACAAAGCTATGTGAAGGGACAGAAAAAGATTTGAAAAACATCGTCAAATATTTTTGTCTGAATCGGAATAAAAAAGATAAATAAAATCATTTTTTTATTTGAATTTTATATGCCAAAGTTGAAAGTCACACTAATTAGACAAATAAAATCACGTGTTATATTTATAATAATTAATATTATTTTTGAAAAATGATCGATATAGTATTTTATATTTATTTATTTTAATACCACATGCTTAATTTTATTTGTTTTAGCCTTACTGTGATACTCTGTTAACCTTAAATTTGGGATCCCACCATAAATTTAGAGTCAAATTTCAATTAATCAATAAAAATGTAAATTAAATATATAAATAAATAACTTAAAAAGTTATATTATTGGACAATATTGACTAATATTTTATTATTTTAGTTTTGTTTCTATACTAATATTATATTTATCCAATAAATGTTATGCAGTTATAATATATGTTGAGTTTATGAAAAAGAACATATGTTTGATTCCTACAAAATATATATTTATAAAGTAGTGATAAACTTTAAATGTGAGTAAATCTCATATTAAAAATTGATCGCCGGCTTAAAGAATCAAAATTTGTAAAAATACTTTAATCCCATTTAAGAGTCAAATGCCTTAAATATGGTGGTTAAACACAATACTAATGTTACATTTTTTTTTTTTATGTATTATCCAAACAGCCGTATATCCTATACGTTTTCGAATATATTACATCCGATTCCGATTTTTATGTCATAATATATTTGAGTAATTTTAATTATATCTTTGCCTCTTGGTTCCATAACTAGGGATATATTAAAGAAATTTATTATATTAAAATTATACTTGATCTGACTATGATGTTGGTTATCAATATCGATCTATCAATCTACAAGCTACAGAATTTTATCCAAATGGAAGGACAATCGAGCGAACAACAATGCTTGGAGAAAAAATTAAGCGAGATGCTTCAAAATCTGGAACCTCCAGAAATGTACAAACTCAATATGCAATGCATTTATAGAATACCACAAAAAATTCGCGAAAATAATCCGAAAGCCTACACACCTCGAATTGTTTCCATTGGTCCCTTTTACAAAGCACATGACGATGGTCAGGAAGACAACAACATTTTTGAGTCAATGGAAGAGCTTAAACTGAAATATCTTAAAGGATTTCTAAATCGAACCCAACTACATATGGAAGATTTTGTTGTCAAACTTAAAACATTGGAGAAAGAAATTCGAAGTTGTTATGCAACGCCTATTAAATATAACACTGATGATTTCTTAAAGATGACTCTAATTGATGCTTGCTTCATAATTGAGCATGTTTTGAGATGGCATAAACACACAGATTGGGAGGGAAAGGACCCTCTGTTGCTAAAACCATGGATGCTATTTGATATTCAGCTTGATTTGATACTACTAGAAAATCAACTTCCTTTCTTTGTTCTTGAACAAATTTACAACCTTGCTGGTAATAAGAATTTTCCCTCCTTTCTTGAGATTACTTTCAACTATTTTAAGAACATATCTTTTGGAACTGTTTGTCCAAGGGAGTGCCCAAAACACTTCACTGATCTTTTAAGATCTTCTATAATCTCGCCATCAAAATTTCACCTTGGAGCACCAACAGAATGCGAAGTAATCAAACATGTAAACACTGCAAGCCAACTATTAGAGGCAGGTCTCATATTCAAGGTTAGTCCAAATGAAGGCTTAGTTGACTTGACCTATGCTAATCAGGGTGTGTTAACAATGCCGATCATGAATATAAATGATGATACAGAAATATGCTTTAGAAATATAGTGGCATTTGAGTATTGTCACCTTCTATATACAAACATCATTACTCAATACTTGGTGATTCTAGATTTTCTTATCAGTACTGAAAAAGATGTGAACATTCTAGTTGATAAGAAAATCATTGTCAACTGGATGGGGGATGCTAATAAAGTCGCTGCAATGGTTAATAGTTTGTGTTCAAATGTTATGATGCCATATTTCAATTCAGAGTATGCCTCTATCTGCAATAGCTTAAATGATTTCCATGAAAACCCTCGCAACAAGTACAAGGCTATCTTCATACACGAGTACTTCAACACTCCTTGGAAAATAGCATCTACTGTTGCTGCAATTGTGCTACTTTTGCACACGTTGATTCAGACTATATGTTCAGTCATCTCACTATTTCAAGGTAAGAAATCTTGATATTTATAAATACTTAACCACTGTTAGGAAACGTGTCACAATTGATAAAATTAGGTTTGTTATATGTGCAGGTAGTTAAGAAGTTGGGTCGTTAAATAGGGAACAGAGAAGTCGATTGGGGAAAGAAGGCATTTGATGATAGTATTTGAGTGTCTCAATTGAATAAGAAAATCTTTTTATAAGGGGATTTGTTACCGTGATGATTTTCTTTTTCATCAAATAATAAAGATTCTAGTAGTTTTATATTCTTTCTACTTTGGTTCGTAACGTTAACTACTTTTTGGTCACTAGGTAACTTTCTTAAAAGTTCATAGATAATTGCACATATTTTTTAAATTGTGAATAGTATTCACTTTTATTAGAATTATTCATATAATATATATCACCCGGGAAAGAGCTTATATTCTCTTTTTCATAAAAAAAAAAAAAAGCAACACACCACTTCGAAAAGAATCTTGTACCACAAGACGTAGGAAGCAAGGATGGGAACATGGAATAGGAAAAGTACTCTACTAAGTTTATATTTATACTGAATATAAATTCGTGTGTTCCACACATGAAAATTTCTTTATGATAAAATATATTTTTAATTTTTTAATTTTTAATTTTTATTGTCAAATGACAATATAATAGTGACTTTTGTTGTAATTATTTTTCTCCTAATTAAAAATCGTGAGAAATAAATTGATAGAAATATTTAATTATTATTAAACGATTTCTTACTATTTAAACTACATAAAAAAATACCTTGATAAAATATTTTATAAGTTGAATTTTTTCTAACAATTAAAAACTATCAGAAATTACTTTATTCACGTGCATCTTCAATAAATCGAATGATATTGCGAGCATTTCTCATTGTGCAAACAAACTAGAGTGGTGACAAACTCCAAATCTAAAACACTGCATTTAGATTGTTTTATATGTCATAATCTGGTAGAACACACAAAATAATATGCTAGATGTTAAGTTGAATAGTGCAGGTGGTGAACTTGCAACCACCCTACGCCACTCATCAAAGCCACAAGATGTAGATCTAAAGTTACTTGGATTATTATCCGCAACACAGTAGCATTTAGAATGCCAAATCATGATATAAAAACAACATAACAAGAGCAACAAAAGGGGAATAAATTATCATCTTGGGGACTAACAAATACTGATAAATTAAAATTCTCTCCTCCACTCCACGGAAGGGGACGAGAAGATCGAAAAAGTAGTAACAAGACATTGCCGTAAATCATACTTACTAAATTACAACTCAACAAATTCCATGAGAGAAAACCAATAAACAATGTGTTATGTTAATAGATGTCACATCAACTAACTAACGATGAAATTAAAATATTATATATAAATAAGAATAATTTTCATTTAACAAACTAATTTTTTTAAGATTAAGTTAGACTATAATTTATATTTTAAAATAATATCACCATCATATACATTATAAATGAGAAGATGTGTTGGAAATTCAATAGAAGTTGCGTGTTGGATTATGATACACAATATAGATTTAGATCCGCCAACAAAAGGATGTGGGCGGTGGAATTGATTGACATTTGGCAACAAAAGAAAATCAATTAGGAATCAGGAGTTGCGAGTGATTGGCTGGGTAGACCCATTTGGTACCCCTCGTTCGAATTGCTCACACGAAATCTCTACCTGAGACCCAAATACTACATATAGAATCCAGAGATCAAGGATTAGTGTCAGTGGCATGAGAAAAAATGATGCGAGGGTTCTATGATATGTGTGCCATGTTAGGTTGTGTGTGCATTACAGGAAAGAAAGAAAGAGTTTCATGTTAAAAAATTTAGCAAAGTAATTTATAGCAATTTTCAATTGCTAAAAATTAGTAAAATTTTTTTATATGATATGTCGAATAAATTTTGGTGGTTTTACAATTAGAATTTTATTAATAAGTTTTACTTAAACAATTTTTGTAATTTTTATAGACTAGAAAATAAATTAACACAATTTAATAAAATATCAAAAAAAATTATCATCACATCATCATTTGACCATGAAAAATAATGTATGTTTCATCTTTCTACCACCAGAAGATATTCCACGCGAGAGACTAGTTTACATGGATTTATCTATTATACTGACTCAAGTGTCAACTGCAAATTACACTCAAGCATTGATCTCTCCTTTTTCTTATATCTTTAGGATTTACTCTCCTAAACACAAAGCTAATTATAGTGGAACCAGTACTGATGTTTCTTTCCCACCAGCGTCATTCTAGACTTTGTCTTTTCTCGTTTGATCCACACACTATGTGTAAGTTTCTTTTGTCGGGATATCTAGTAGACTAGAGCTAGACACAAACTACTTCTACTTCGGTTAAGGAGTCTGGATTTGCTAAGGCGATGGAAGAAGAGAATGATCCTTTAGAGGGATCTGCTTAGACAAAGACGAAGATGTACAACATTTTAGGATATACATAAATATGATTTACTTACTGTTTTATCTAGGATTACATTTTATTGGGTAGTCTAAACATTCTTTTTGGTATAAGAATATTTTATAAATTCTCTTTTGAAAAACTAATTTTTTAATCCCTTAGTTTGTATATTGATACTTTATATTAACTATTTGATTGACAATAGTATGAGTAATGAACACTCTTCTTATTAATGAGATATGAATTTTTATGATTTGATGTTTATTTAAATTTCATATATGGATGAAAACTTATAATTTTATTTTCACAAAAGATACAATAAGTTTCTATTATAACATGTAACACCTTTCTTGATATGATAATTAGAAAAAAAAAAACAAAACTTTCTTTATAAATTCAAAAACTTTATGGAAGGAAGAAATAAAAAATAATTTCTTAATTCAAAATAATATTTTTTTATCGTATTTTTATTTAATAATTTCATAATTTACATAAACATAAAAATGTATAATGAAAATATCCCGTAATATTATCAATAATATTTATTATTTATATTTTTCACGATATAACATTATAATTGATCATTTTCAATCAATTATATTACAATAAGTAAACATTATAACGTATGGAACAATTACTAGTAATATTTTCATCAATTTATCACAATTAATTCTTTAAATTTAATTATAATTTATTTTTATAATTATCATTAAAGTAATTAATATTTCATAATATTAATTATCTTTAATTCAAAATATAAAAAAAAATTTAAACTAAATATTTATTATTTTTTATATATTTAATTGTACATAAATAATAATTAAAAATACATTAAATATTTTTCCATTAATTTTTAAATTTTCATGATTGTTTTTAATACATTTAAAATTACTAAAATAAATCTTAAACATTTGGAGAGAAACTTTTTGTGACAGTGTATATTCCTTTAAATAATAATATAAATGATTATATATTCATAAATTGCATGTATCCATTGTATGCGAATCGATATAAATGATTTTTTTTTATATGATGTATAAATTTGATTAAATCATTAAATATTTTATTTATGTGAATAAATTATTTAATGTATAAATTTGATCAGTATCTTTTAATTTTAATTCATTCAAAATAATTTAATATAAAATATTAAAGATATTAATCCTATTATTGATTGAAATAACAATCAGTTTGGAGATTGATTTGGATAATTAAATTTATTGTGTTATTGATTTTCTAAATATATTTTTGTTGTTTAAATTTAAATTTAATTTATAATCACTAATAATTATGATACAAATTTTATTTTTTAAATATATTTTTGTG
>JAMLFT010003597.1:0-21636 GCA_026544285.1 Pachyrhizus erosus | reverse complement strand
AAAAAAATTATATATAATTATCTTTTCAAATTTTTTAACAATGAATAAATTAAGTAGATATCAATATTGTTATTATATTATTATTTTATGTTATACTTGATGGATAAGCCTTAAAATTAAAAAAAAAAAAGAAAATTAAAAGTAAAATAAAAAATTTAAAAGACTAAATTAAATTAAAGTTGTTTAAAAATTAAAGAAAAAAATCTTCTATTTAATAGAAACTAAGAGGTTATTAATATTTTTTTAAAAATAGTTAAGAAACAAACATAATCGAAAAACTACGAGGGCAGCTACTCACAATGGAAATGAGTTGTAGCTGCATCAACTGGCAGTAAAATAGACATATGACTAAGGGCAGTAGTATCTATCCATAACTCAGTCACAAGTTGATCTGTGCATGCATTTCCTTCACTCAGCGTAAGAGTTAGTTAGATAAGCCAATCCTTACTCATCAAATCCTTCCTTTATTTCTTGAATCAGAGCTGCTGCGTGCTGTGGTGGAAGACCAGAATTAGCCTCTGGTATCCCTCATTCCATGCTATTCATAGCCCTGCCAGATTGCTATTGGTTCAGCATTCATGCTGGTTATCATTCTTTCCAGCATGTCCCCAAAAAGCTGACAGTCATCCATCATCATCTTCATTTCAAAATATATTTAAACCCATTCAAACATAAAATAATTAAAACTCAAACTTTAAATTAATATATAAATATTTATTTATTATAGTTCATTTTTATAAAATTCAAAAATCACGTATTTTAACAAAATGTCACACACATATATATATATATTATAGAAAGTGTAACATATATTTTTTATTTTAAGTAAAATTAATTTTATATCTCATTCACTGGGAGATCGTCCTGTATATACTCCCAAATCCTGTTCTTTATAGGTTGCTTAGGATGCTTCCATCTGCATTTAGAATGATACCTACTTACTGCGAGTTGTGCTACGTTACCGTTTCTCTTTTGATTGGGTTGTCATTAAGTTAAGTGGAAACAGAGACATATTGTGCCAGTCAATGATATAGCAGCTCCTACCACCTTGTGCGTTGGGTTTCTTTCTAGGCTGAAACATTCCAGTTTCTACCACACCAAAGACCTCCTAAGAATATGGCCTAGTTCTCTCCAGTCATGTTCTCCTTTATCCAAGTTAAAGTTCGTTCTCATATATATATATATATATATGTACAGAGAGAGAGAATTCTCGGCCCTACTAAACAAAATGGAGAAATAGTTTTAATTAACTAATATTTTAGTATAATTGTTTTTGTAAAATTAATAAAAAATTAATTTCTGGGTTAGGTTAGGTTGTAGTCTAGGTGGGTTTGGGCCCTGTTATATAAAATTGTGGAGTAAAAGAAAAAATATACTTGTTTTATTAAAATTGTTTTTTTAACAAATGATAATATGTCTAAAAAAAAATTCTCAATTAATTTGTAGTCGTAAACTTTTCATGACTAATTTGCTTTTCATTTCTTTACCTGCTCTCCTTGTTATACTTGAATAAAATTACTAACGAATTCACTAACGTATTTCTTCACCACATTTTCTAAATTAAACTTAAAATTCAAAACATTTTCAGTATCTATAAGATATATATATATATATCGAAATAATTTTGAAGTAAGTTTATTAAAGAATAACTACAAGCACACAATTGTCATGAATTAATAAATTTTTTGTTTTTTTACCAGGACTATGCTTTTAACTTCATAATTATCACAATTTAATGTAAATTAAATAAAAGGAAAGAAAATTAAAATTGGATTTTTCATTTAAGATAAAAGAATAAAGAAGCAAATCAAAATAACCAACTGAGAAAATTAAGAAAAGAGATGAATTTAATTATAAGAAAACTTTCAATATTGAGAGTTCTATTGACAAAACTTTTTATTTTTATTTTAATGTTATTATTATTCGTTTTCTTTGAGGGTAATTAACTTAGTTAGGAGTATAAAAAAATATTTGTATTGAAACTTAATTTATAGAGAGATAACTTAAAAAATAGTTTAAAAGATAGTTCTCAAAAGACAAAGGAATAAGAATTCAAGAAAAGATCAAGAGGTTCATTAAATCTAAACATCCAGAAACGAAGCCAAAAATGTATATGTTTATAGGGTTCAAGCACAAAATTGAAGATTCAAGACACGCGACGTTTAAGTAGAATTCAATTACATATTGAAGGCTGCAAACAATAAACTAAAACTCAAGTATTTGAAATTGAAGATAAGTTATTGTAGGTTAAAATATTTTTCATCATATTTATCTATGTAGAAATATTGTAAATTTGATTATTGATTGAATATCCTATAAATAAGCTAATTAGATTGTAATTAGAAATTAATTCAAACATTCATATCAAACTTTTTAACTAAATAAAAAATATTAAACATCAAAGACTACCTAATAAATTTTGTGAATAAAATATATATTCTAAACCAACATTTATGAATATTTTAAAAGAAATATATAATTAAATTATATTTTAAGTTTAAACAAATGAATTATATGTATCTAACAATTAAACTAGGAATAGCCAAAAAAAAGGAAATTATACAAACTTTCCAAGCTGCCAAGCACATGCATTAGATATATCAAGTATCATTCATTACATTGCTGCTATGCTTTTTCTTTTTTTTATCGTACACAATTATTTGGAAACATCTATTTATTTTATAATTCTAACTATAACCCATGAGGAAAATGCAGATATTTGTTGTTGAGTTAGAAATCATTATGCCCTAAACTAATTTGATTTATAATTGTAGTCTATTGGTATCATCTATACCTAGACTAATCTATTTATTTACATTGACTTGTTTACAATAGTTGTGACAGGATGTATATAATTTGATTTTTACTGAAAGAAGTTAAGGTTTATGACTTAGGATTTAGAGTGTGTGGTTTAAGGTTTAGGGGTCAAAATATATAAATAATTATTATTAAATATAAAAAATATATAATTTTTTTAGGAGAAGTTTCTTTAATAATTTTAATTAATGATAAACAATAGTAAATTATGTATGGTTATTTAAGTTGTTATTATATAGGAAAACTAAGTCGAGATGTTTAGCATCTAGGAGAGTGTGTTTACAAAATTTGAACGACTTAGATATGCAAGCTTGTGTTTTAGTGGTATATACTAGCAATAAACTGTTTTTATATAGTATTTGTTCGCTTGTCTTCTAATTTAACATATTTTTTTTATCAGTTTTTGTTACTCCTTTTATCTCATAATAGGTGCTTTCGTAAATTCTTTTTTAAAAGAATCATGAATTTTTAAAAATATTTGATTAATCATGAAATTAGTCATTATTAGCATTTGATGGTAATTTATTTATAAAAATAAATATTTTTTTATTTTAATTGTTATTATATAACAAAATTTAATTTAGATTATCACCATTAGGGTAGTGTGTCTACAAACTTTAAAGGTTGCACTATACTTGACTGTTTTATTGATAGGTACTTCTGGCAGACTATTTTGTACATACGGCAGTGTTTACTTGTATTTTAAGTTAATATATTTTATTTTTTATTTTTGATACTTCTTTCATTTTATGTATGTTTCTTTTAGTAATTTTTTAAGTATAAAAAATTAGACAACCATTAAAATCCCTTTGACCTTTTCATTCTGTTGAATGATACAAAGCATCTAAAGTTACAATTACAATTTGTGAACAGTTTATTTGCTAGATTGTTATTCTGCAGCAAGTTAGCAACCAAAAAACAAATAATAGGTTTCATACTGAAAAGAGAATATTAGAATTCGAAGGAAAAATAGTTAGGAGCAATCTTTAAGCCCATGCAACATAAACATGGAATGTAAAAATGAAAATAAGATTAAAAAAAACTAGATAATATCATAAAGCAAGACGTTGAATAAAATGAAGTGGTAGCTACAAACCACTTATTATATAGTTCGCAATACAATTTCAGGAAACATATGTAGTAAAATTATTTTTGGAAAACTAAAATATAAGTTAATATTTAGAAGTAAAATATATTTAATTCTTATTTGAATAATCAAATATTACTTTCATATATTTGAATATTCATTGGAACTTAAAAATGTGTCAGTAACTTGTACAGTAGGAAATGATTATTTCTTATTTCCTGGTTTTGTTAGGTGTGTTAAGTTTCTTGGTTTTGTTATATGTGCTGTTTTTTTAAAAAAAAAACTTGTTTTCATTGTCTCTTTTTTTACTATATAATGCACCTTATGTTGGTTATATCCTTTTAAAGAAATACATGTATATTATTTAATGTTAATTTTATACTATTTTAACATAATGTATTGTTTAACATGCTTGTGTTTGGTACTTAACTTGATATTGCGTATAAACCGAAGTGTTAACATTTACAAAATAAAAATTGAATTCCATTATAAGCGAAACAATATGAATTGTTAACATTTAAAAAAAAATTGTTTAAGATGTCGAGGTTTTGATACTTATTTTCATGTTAAATATCAACCATAATTGATAGAGAATATTTTGTTGCAAGAATTATCAAGTTAAACCAAAATAATAAGTAACGATTGAGAATGGACATGATGAACAACTAATGACAATGTATTTATTATTTATATAAATAAAAAAAATGTTGCACAATTTGTTCTATATTAGTTTTAGGCTTTAGACGTCAACATCCTAGGGTGGTATTTTTGCAAACTTACTGCACTAGACTGGAGTGTTTTACTAATCAGTACTTTAGATAGACTTTTTTAATATAGGACTGTTTGGACTTCTCATTTAATTCACGATATTTTATGTAATTTTTTTTTACTCTCTTAGTTCTATAAAAAGTGTCTTCATAATATTTGTTATACATATCAGATAAATATAATAGACAAAATAAAAGGTTTAGTAATTTTAAAGAATTATGCTTATTAAATTTACTACCAATAACCTTATTTATTAATAAGAGAAAAACATTAGTAATTTAACAAAAAAATAATCTTAATAATATTAAAAGTATTATATTATATTTATTAGGTGTATTATTGAAAAATATTAAAATAATTAATTGACATTTTTTTACATATTGGTTTAAAACAATACTTATAACTCTCTCTCTCTTTCACATACGGGACCAATTTTAGTTTAGTATGATTTTATTAATCATTTTAAGGTTTAATTGCTCATATTTTTCTCCATAGTTGTGTAAAGTTTATTTTTTAATCAAGAATGATTAATTTTAGTTTCTACAAATATCACTTTTAATATCTTTTAGTATATATATATATATATATATATATATACCATTTTTATTTCTTCTAATCTTTATTATTTATATTCATAAGGATTTAAAAGGGATTAACAATAGTTAGTATAATAACAAAAAGAAGTGACATTTCAGTATAATAAATAAAGAATAAAATTTGTGCAAGTATAAAAACTAAATGAATAATCAAATTTTATTTTAAATAGTAATATGCCTAGAAAATTGGTTAATGTACTTTAAAGTAAATCAAATGATAGATAGAAAATAAGTTTAAATAATATTTTGGTCTTTTAAAAATAGGAGATTTTTATTTTAATATTTTAAAGATTTTTATTTTGATGTTAGTTTTTTAAAGATTTTTTTTGTTTTTAGTCTTTGTTTTTAAGAAACATCGTTAAATGATGATGTAACAATGACGTTTACATATAATTGACTTACTACATTATTAAAGAGTCTAACAAGATAATCACATATAATTTTTTTGTCAAACTATATTTTTAAATATCTCAATAACTAGTTTAACATAATTAATTATTTTTAATAGATAAAGATTTAAAAACATAATTTACTGAAAAAAATTACACTAGATTGTCTTTGAAACTTTTTAAGACATGATAAGTCATTAGACTATTAAAATCATTGTTATGCCATCAGTTAATGTTATTATTTGAAAATAAGAACAAAAATAAAAAAAAATTAATTTTTAAAGGACTAATTTTTTTTAAAAGACTAAAATAAAAAATACCATATTTTATAGGGACTAAAAATTTATTTAAGCTTAAAAAATATTTGTTGTTAGATTTGACTTTTGTCATGAAATATTTATAAACTACATACCAAATTTTCTTGTGTCTTGTCTATATATTGTTGTACATAAGTACTTTTTTCTTTATTTTCGTGAAAATTTAATTTTGTAGACCATCAATGATAATAACATTTCCTTTATTAGATCAGTAAAATATGTTACTTATGTTTAGAAAATTGTAATTAAGTTAACTATTTTTGGACAAAAATAACAATTTAAATTTACTTTGTTGGCAATCTAGAGCTTTGTAATCATGCACTAAGTGTGTGTGGGGAGAGGGGGAAAAGGGGATGACGAGGGATCAAATGACACTGATGTAACTTACACAAACTTTTACACCAATCAATAACTTTCAATTGCAACATTTTCTTTAAAAATCCATCGTTGGATTGAAAGTTTCTTACATATAGATCATATCTATCAAATTTTATAAATTAAAGATCATATGATACTTCATTCATATAGATCAAAATTGATATAATATATATTTTTCAAAATATCCTAAAATATGAATAATTTGATCACCTTCTTATTGATGTTCAATTTTTATAAAATTCGACATGAATAATCAAGACAATATATAATTATAATTTAATGGTTGGATCTATCAAATTCACATGTCATATAAAGTTATTGAATGGTGCAATCATTGATGTAAGTTACTCTAAACCCTATATATATATATATATATATATATATATATATATATTTGTTTCCAAATATTTTTGATGGATGAGAATAATGTGTTGGTAACTTTTAGTTTTAATTTTTTTTTTTAGGAAAAATAAGAAAAAAAATCATGACATGAATTATGAAACTATGAGATAAGCTACTTAATTAATTTGGTAATTATGGAAGATCAAACTTTATTCATCAAAAAATAATATAAAATGGAAGATCAAGCTTTAATTTATGGAGCGATCAAATCGAAGGCTTTACTTAATATAAGCCTTTTTTTATCGACAAATATTAATTGTTAATTTGCTATTTTTTTGGTAGTGGGAGGGATTCAAACACACAACTTCTCCTTCTCCCTTTCTCCCTTCAACCACCAAGCCAACTATATAACTCCTTATTTAATTTGAACCTTAACCAATAACAATGGTATATAGTCAATGTGTGATAGTTGTAAACGGCAATAGTGTAAGGGGTCATCTACGTGTAGTTATTTTAGTTGAACAAATTCTACTTTTTTAGGTGAAGTTTATATATATAGTGTCACATGTATCTTGAATGAAGGCAAACCAATGTTTTGAAATAAGATCAGCCATCAATTTGATCAAGATGCGAAGTCACTAGGTAAGTAATCAAACCAATGAGTCATTAATTGAACCTTATAAATCAATATAAATTAAAATAATATATTAAAGATAAGCGCGCGCGTGTGTATAACGTATCTCAAGTTGAAGGTCTTGGGTTTGTTTTGCTTAAATATTCAAATCATTTAGTGTTGCGGTAATACAAGTTATCTCACCTTAAAGGTCATAGGTTTGAACCTAACTTGTGTGTCTTTATTTTTACATTTTCATTCGATAATGTTACCTATTTTCTCTTCTATTTTCTATCTCTTAAACATGATTTTATCTTCCTAATAGATAAATTAAAATAATTAATATTTTCATTGAATGGGATTTAAATTTTATCTAATAGATTTTTACTGACGAAAATTTATTAGTAAAATTTCATTTAAAAGGACAAAATTGTCTAATTAAAATTTTGTCTTCCTTTAATACAAGAATCTCATGTATTTTATTTTATTACCTATGGTTAACCAAATAATCATCTATAGAACTTTATTTAATAGATAAAGTTCATCAAACAAACATACAAACAATAAATAAATACATGTTGGCAATTAAATTCTTAAACACACAAGTTTTTATCAATTAAATAAAATATCTACAATTAACATTTATCCTATGAAATCCCAATAAAGAATTTTAGCAACTCAGAATTAATTTTTAATAATTATTTTCAAAAAGTTATTTTCAGATAAATAAAAATAATTCAACTCAAGAAATTCAATAAACAAATAAATAAATAAATAGATAAAACACGCATATCATTGGGTTGAAATTTCAAGGTGTTACACCAAACACAAACCCAAGCACAAGATCAAACACAAGCTAAAATAGACCCTCAACCTACACATATATTTGTTGGAGTTCAGTAAAGAAAATTCTTCACCCTTACTTCACCGTTGTATGACTTAAAACACCAATGACAAATGAAGATGAAAATGTCATGTTTGACAAGAATGACAAGATCATTCTCATTGGATGTCATGACTTTAAGCTTCTTAAATGGAGTTTTCTCATTGTCAAGGAGAATGCCCAATTTGTGTTGCAATAAGAAGAAAGCTTAGGGTGTCTATTGATGAATCTGCCTATCTACAGGGCTAAAGAATCCCTTGAGTGGGAACAATTCAACGACTTGATTTCAATTCTTCTAAAGCATTCTCTACCTTGCTTGAAAGGGAACCAATATATAAAAAACACCCTAGAGTCATTCAACATTTAATTTCGTCAACTCTAAAGAAGAAGCCAAGAAAAAACAAACAACAAATGAGGAACTTGTTGTAGTGACAAAGAAAAAGCATCTCAGAAAGTAGTGGAAAGATCAACTAAAGAAGTAGCTAGCAAAATTGGATGAACCAACATTCATGGAACAAGAACTTGTTATTCATGACAAAAATCTCAATTTTTGTCCATTACATCAAAGAATAGTTGGATTCTTTTCTTTTGTTCTTGATGTAAAGATGATAAGCAACATCAAGACTCAAACCTTGGTAAATGATCAAGTCATTGCCTACCCTTAGATCTTCACATTAAAGATTCAACTGGGATAAATATCTATCCTAATAGAGTTTGTCCCAAATTGTCAATTATTGACCTGAATAGAAAAAATGACAAAAGGCCACATGGAATTGAGATTGATGGACAATTGTCAATTATCCAAAGATGACTTACACAAGAATTTAGTGAGCATGATGGACACATGTTTTGGCAATAATACTTGTATGAATTTGTCATGCGTACATCCACCTTTGGCTTGCCCTTTAAGGAAAAGGAGAGGATTCAAATAACTAAAGACAACTTATGGGTTGTGCAACCAGTTCGCACTTATCACTTTTCTTATACAATCTGTAGATTCTTGGTGGATGAGGATGACTCCCCACTTGGACTAGAAACTGGAATCACATGTGCCCTTTTAAGCACTTTGGAAAATAGGAAGTTTGCAACTATTGAAGAAAGGTTTCAACCACCTCTTGCAACTCATGTTTACTTTCATGATCTAATAAGTGTGCACGAGCTTTTAAAACCATATCCAGACACACCTTTTCCTCCATATGTTGAAATTGTCATGACTATTGCTTCACACACATCTACACCTATTGTATTTGTTCATTCATTGTCGTTATTTATCACACAAGCAAAGAACATCATAGATAGCAAGATCCAAGCTCATATGGAGAAGTAGGAAGTTAATTTTTTTGGCATGCTAAACGAACACGTAAAGACTACTGATTATGCATTTGATAGAAAAATCAATACGTTTTTGGATCCAATCCTTGCCTTGCTTCAATAATTGGTGTCTCAAGTACAACAATAACAACCTCCTCAACAACTTGATCATCCTATTGAAAAGTGACTATTATGGTTTACTTTTAGTTAACCCCACCTTTTTTATAATGCCAAGATGGGGAGAAATAAAAGTAATATAGTATCAAACTTAAGGGGAATATATTTCTTGTAAAATCATATCAGCTAATAAAATGAGGATATGTTTGCGACATCTTTGCTTGTTTTTTATTATTTAACTCTGATACTTGCCCTCATATATTTGCTCTTAAAGTCATATTAGCTCTTATATGTTTGCTTTTAAAGTCAAATTACAATATTGTTTGTCATCATAAAAAAAAAAAGAGATTGTTAGTACCAAAAATATGGATGAACATCATACTCCTTAAAAATCTATAATTTTGATGATAATAAAAGTATATTATAATTTTATAGATACTAATGATTTGATAAGTATATTGACAGAAACATATCCTAAACAATGAAAATATAGCAATTTTTAACTCAGACGCATAAAATATAAGTAAAACGTGTTTAGTGTCCTAAATTCCTAAAACATTGGACACGTCTGGTTCATATTTTTGTTTAATATACATCTAACATGTTTTTATAAAAAATATACGTCATAAACGTATGATTTAAAAATATATTTTAAATCAACTTACATCCTAAAGTAATATCAAATTTATTTTCTACTTATACGTTTATTATGTCTAAACCAATGTTACACATTTTTGAATACTTAGAATAACTGCAATCATAATTTACTTTTGATTTTATGTAAATTTCTTTTCTAATATTTAAATTTAAATTAACATTTTCTAAACTCCAATCCTAAAGAATTATTAAAAACCAAAACTTAATATTATTTGTCATTTTAAGCACAATAATGTTTCTTAGAATTTTCTAATTCCTATTCGAACTCTCAAAATTAAATGACAGAGGAAATAGAAAAAAGAAATGCAAATAAAAGAGGTGTTGCAGTGTAAGATATGGAAACTAGTAAGGAAATATACGTATAAATGATTAATTAAAAAATATTTGTGAACCAAGATAGCGACTCATTAGTTAGTATGAGCCATAAAGAGATTTGCTGTTTAAAAATATTCAAGAAACCGTTAGATTCAAGTACTATACCTTGGTAAAAGTTTGATGTGCAAGAAAAATAAGATTTGAATTTGTGTAATGCTTAAAAGTGAAAACTACTGCCCTAAGGAAAAAATTTAGTTTATGGATTTATAATTTAAAATATGATATAGAATATTAAAATTTAATCAAACCCTAAGACGAAAAGAAATAAATCATACTCCAAATTAAAATTAAATAAAAAAATTAGTCTAAGATAGAAGAAATAATAGGAAAACTAACAATTTCTTTTTTTTTTACTATAAAAATAGTATTTCTTAAACCAAGGTTAAAATGATGATTGTACTTTAAAATTTATAAGTTTTTTATCTTTTCAAATTTAAGAAACTTAACACTTTACTTAAACATATAAACTATTATTGAATTTCTTTAATATCTTATACATAATATTTTGTTTTGCGTGTACTTCTAGCATAGACATATGTGTGTGCACAATTAGTTATGAATTTATCTAGCTTAGTAACACACCTCTAGTCTCACCATGTTGTAGTAACGTTGTATTTAATTAATTATTATATTTAGAGAAATAATTAAAGTAACATATTTAATAATGTATTTGGAATGAATTTTAGGAAGAAAGAAAATGAATTTAAGTTAAATAAAGGATTAAATATTAAAATAAAATCAAAATAATATAAAAATTTTAAATAAAATTATTAAATTTAATATTAATTACAATTATTACAGTGACATGATAAGACAAAAGATGAGTTATTAAATAATATAAATTCATAACTAATTGAGTTCATATGTGTATGCTAGAAGGACTTTTAATATTATGTATAAAACTTTGAAACAATTAAATAATATTGTGGATGATTAAGTTGTTAGAACTAGAAATCTTAAATTGAAAAGATTAAAAGCTTATAAATAATGAAAGTAATTAGTGAAAGATTTATTAAGAATTGATTAATAGTTGATTAAGAAATTTGTAAAGATATAATTGGATATTTGATCAAAGGTCAATTAATTAGTAAAGCATAAATTTAATAACTAAATAATTAATTAAATTAATATAATTACTCTAACTTTGTTAATTATTCTGTATTTTTTATAATGTATAAAAAAAATTCAGAAGACTTCAAAATTAACTTAAAATATTTAAATGCACGAAACATATAAAAATTGTTACATCAATTATTTTTATAAAGAGAGGTGAGTTTATGGGTTGAAACTCTTAAATTAGACTCATTCGTTTAGTCCATAACTCATATGATCTATTAGTCTTAAGAATTTTAATTTATTTAATTATATTAGATTTTAATTAGACTTATTTAATTCATGGACGTAACAATCTTGATCCACAAACCCTACATATTGACTTACAAAACCTCTTCTATTAAATATATTTTATTTTTTAATTAAATTGCATGATTAATTTTTTTTTGTTTATATCTAACCAAATTAGCAATAAAGTACCTATCCTTTGACATTTCCTTGTTTACAATAGTATTAATAAAACAAATGCAAAAAAAAAAAGAGAATCCACATTATTAATTATCACCTAAATGAATAAATGATGATTACTTGCTTAGAGATTAATTGTCCATTAGCTAGAAGTTCTAATTTTAAATATTGAAATGTAGGTGCCACTTTTATATGGCCAAACATCACCAAATTAAGAGAGAAGTAACACTTCAACAATAATTAAGGGGATACACAAAGATCTTTTCTAATAGTAAACACATAACTAGAGAGATGAAAACAAAAAAAAAACAAAATTCATTGTTTTTAATAACAAATATAAAATACTAGTATCTGTAAAGAGTGAGATAACATTTGAACCTTTCTTAAGAATTTTTTTTAAAAATAAAATAATTATTTTAGAAATTTTAATTTTGATTTGCAAGCCGATGCGTTTAATCACAAATTACGCAAGAGAGATGTAAACTAAAAGTTTTAGTCTATTTATTTTGCATACTAGATTGATTCGGTCTATTAATAATATGGACTATTCATACATGTCTTAAACAAATATATTCCGTCCTACTAAAAATAAAATGGTATAAAAATAAATTCTTAAATTTAAGATCTTTATAAACAATTCTCATTAAAAATATCAATCTAAATTTAAGAAGCTCATCAACAATCTCATTACAAATGCTTAGCACTGACTTCATTTGTCATAAATACACAAAATAAAGTCAAAAGGAGAAATAATGATTGTAAATCTTATCTTTGAAAAAATTAATAACGTTTAACTTTCCTATTTATTAATCATGTATTTACAGTATATAATTAATGAACAATAATGTATTTATTGTATATAATTAATGAATAACAAGACTATTTTAATAACATTTAATATGACATTAAATTTTCATATTTATTATATTGGGGATATTCATATGGATATCAATGACAATTAGAAATAGTAATAAATTGAAAAAAAAATGTTAATAACACTCTCAAACTTTCTTTTTAACATTTTATTTTCTCAATTAAAAAAATTATTAAAAATAACTGACTTTTATAACTCTCATATTTAAATCTCTTAAAATTTACTTTTAAGGCTTACTCATAAAATATTTTTGTGTATGAAAAATTATATAGAAAAGACAAAGGAAACATTGTATAAAAAAAATATTATATAAAAATTGTTGAATCGGTTGACCCTTAGAATTCCAATGGCGGCCCCTACGCCAATGGCCCTGGTGACCTTTTCTCTGCCTCCTCATCTTTCTTCCTCTGTCTGTGTCCTTCTTTGCAATGTTATAAAGGCAACAAACACACTAACAACCAAAGCAGATAGATAAGAAGCTGCAAAGCCAAAGGCTGCTCTGCACCGCAAAGACATCATTCATCATTCATACATACATTAATAGTAAATTTCAAGGCCTCGACCACATGGAACAATTTAAGATTCTTTTTGTCTTTCTCATGACTCTGCTGCTTCTGATCAAGGTCGCACTCTCACTCTGGTGGAGACCAAGAAAAATTGAGGACCATTTTTCCAAGCAAGGAATCAGAGGACCCCCTTATCGCTTCTTCATTGGAAATGTTAAAGAACTTGTGGGAATGATGATTAGAGCTTCCTCTCAACCCATGCCTTTCTCCCACAACATTCTCCCTAGAGTCCTTTCCTTCTACCATCACTGGAAGAAAATTTACGGTACTTAAATTTTCTTTTTATCATCTTCTTCTTTTTCTTTCCCTCTTTCTCTTTCACAAACACACTTACTCAAACGGGCTAGCTAGCTTTCAAAATTAATGACCTTGTTTAAATACAAGTCAGTTTTGAGATTTTTTTTTTCTTAAAAATATAAAACAATTTTTCAATGAAAAAACTTACTATTTTTTTTTTTTTTACTAATTTTGTATCTGACTACCCTTTAAGACATATACATTGTCTTCAATCTTGGTTTGGTTGCCTCTTCTGGGAATTCCAAAATGAGCCTCATTTCATTTGATTTCATGAATGTTTTTCAGACCCTTTTGAGCTATGTTGGTGTTCTACAAACCATGATTCTTTTTTTGCTTGTTTTATGATTCTTCTTCCAGAAATTTTAGGCTTTTCAAGGCCTCATTTCCGGAGAAAGGGTGCTTCTTTTTGCAACTCTTAACTTTTCTTTTCCAGAGGTAGCTGTTTGTTGCACCACCTCGTTTCTCTATCAACTTTTTTTCTTCTTGTCCATTTTTTCTGTATTTCTCTGTTTTCCTTTTACGTTTCTTTTCCATTTTCTTATTTATTCAATGTGGCTAACTTCATGATTTTTGGAGACACAAATGATCGCAATTGCGATCACATTAACCATATTTGTCCACAATTTCCTGTAATGTAAGTGATACTGCAATTTAAAACCTTTGTAAGGCTTAATTTTTTTAACATTTATCACGTAGTGACCCCTGTGCAGTATACATGTGAGTAACACAATTAAACTAGCCCTTTTTCTTGGTTTTATGTTTTTCCTATTAAAAGAATACCCAGTTTATTAATGAACCCTTCTCCCTTATACAGTCATAGAGTTTGTGATATACGTGTTCAATTTGTTGAATGTGAAGTTGCCATCTGATTTTGCGCTCTTTCCCATGTCTTATTTTTCTTGTGTTGTTATACAGGGAATTGAATTGTGACAATGTAGTTGTATATGTTTGGTAACCGTTTTTAAATTGACTTGTCTTCTTCAATTCCCTCCTCCTCCTGTTTTTTGCCACCTCTCTGTATGTGTCTCTGTGCTGTAGGGTCTACACCGTCCTTGCATCCTCTGAAACCAACGGTTGTCATGTTTCCTCCTCCTTTCATCATTTTACAAACTTCACACTTCCTACATAAGGGTCTTGCTAGTTCCACCTTCATGTAAAAATGTCTCATTTTTTCCTAGGCTAAAAAAAATATATCTCATTCATGCAAAAATTACAATTACTTGTTTCATTCATAACTACAATTCAAATTATCAGATGAGTTTGGTTAAGTTGATTAAGAAGAGTGGATGAGTTGTTTTAAATTTCTGATACCTTTCGTAAAAAGAAAATTACAATTCAATTTCAAAATTACATGATCATCCAATTAATTAATTAATTAAAATTTCATTGTATTTCTTAAAGGTGCAACATTCCTTGTTTGGTTTGGACCCACTGTTCGAGTGACCATCTCTGATCCAGACCTCATCAGGGAAATCTTCACCTTCAAATCAGAATTCTATGAGAAAAACGAATCTCCCCCACTTGTGAAGCAGCTTGAAGGTGATGGACTCCTTAGTCTCAAAGGAGAAAAATGGGCTCACCACAGAAGAATCATCTCTCCCACCTTTCATATGGAAAATCTCAAAGTAATTTAAGTACCCTAAATAGCACATTCCTAAGTCATTCTTTTTATATGAATACAATACAAAACATTATATTAAATGATCATGTACCCATTTTATTATAATAATGGTATTAATAAAATAGTGTGTCCAATTTTTTGTAGCTGTTGATACCGATTATGGCAACAAGCGTGATTGAGATGTTGGAGAATTGGAAGGCAATGGCCGAGGAGAAGGGCGAGGTGGAAATCGAAGTTTCGGAGTGTTTTCAAACCTTAACAGAAGATGTCATTACTAGGACAGCGTTTGGAAGCAGCTACGAAGATGGCAAAGCCGTTTTCCGGTTACAAGCCCAACAAATGGTCCTAGCAGCCGATGCCTTCCAAAAGGTGTTCATCCCAGGTTATAGGTAATTAATCAATCCTCTTTGTCTAATTAATTTAAGTAATGTTACTATATTATTATATTAAACATGTCCTTGCCCTTGTTTCAAATTATATCCAATTTGAATCTTTTAAACAAAATCACATAATAATTAATTAATTTTCTTATCAGAGATTATTTATTAATAATATTGATAAATATTTTATACTAATATCATCATCATTCAAAAAATATTATATGGCACTAATTAAATTTAATGGTCATCTATTAAGAATGTAAAACAATATAACTTTTCAATAAAAAATTATTTTATATAAGAGTTTAATGGATCATAAAATATACATAAAAATAATTATTAATATAATTTTTAAGATATTTATTATAAAAATTAATAAATTAATTATGCACGATAGATTGTGACGGGATGACGATATAAAACTACGTATTAGTGTAACAAATTTATTACTTTCTTGTAGTTTAAAGTTTTTTTATATAGATTAAGAAAAATAAATATTTAAAAAAATAATATTTATTATTAGATAATTTTATTAAAATATTTTTTTTCTTAATTTCAATAAATATATCAATAAGTGTTTAAGATAATAATATTTATTAAAAAAACAAAACTGAATTAGATATTTTAATATCTTATTAAAAAATAAAAATATTAATGATTTTAAGATATTTTTATAAATTTTAAAATATAATTATTTTATAATAAAAGAAATATAAAATTACACTGTAAATACAACCTATTTTTTTTCAAGTTATTATAATGTGGTTTGTAGAGACAAAATAATAATATAAAACTTTTCTCATTAAAACAAGATTTCATGTCTAATTAATTAGTTATTTATTGATGGTTACACTAATTTGGGGTTTATTTTGGGCTTGGTTGGTTCAGATTCTTTCCGACGAGGAGGAATATAAATTCTTGGAAACTGGAGAAGGAAATGAAGAAATCGTTGGTGAAGCTGATAGATAGAAGAAAAGAGAATGCGTGTGGGAATGAAGAAACGAAAGGGGCGAAGGATTTGCTGGGGCTTATGATTCGTGCTTCGAACACCACCACCTCCAATGTGAACGTAACGGTTGATGACATAGTGGAAGAGTGCAAGACGTTTTTCTTTGCAGGCAAACACACCACATCGAACCTTCTGACGTGGACCACGATTCTGCTTGCGATGCACCCACAGTGGCAGGTTCGGGCACGTGAGGAGCTCGTGAGTGTGTGCGGAGCACGTGACATCCCCACCAAGGAGGATCTTGCCAAGCTTAAGACAGTAAGCAACAACTACTACTACTACTACTGACTGTGTTTGGATAATCTTTTTAAGCCAAAAAAAAAAAAAAAAAAAAACCCATCTCTCTGCTTTCTCTCTTTGTTTTGTGTGGATTTTGGATTCGGACAAAAACTATGTTTTGTCTCTTCAGCCCTTGTTTTCTGTGTTGCTTTCCTCGCACAAGGAAACCCAACTAAGGCCCTTTTCGCTTTTCTGTTTCTTATCTCAAGGAAGCATGTAGGGGCAGTGTTATCGCCTCCTTCATAAAATTTTTGTTTTCGTTTAACAAACCTTTGTTGCAGAAATAACAAATATTGCTTCAGAATTGTCGAATCTTTTTTGGGTCATTAAATTGTCGACTCTTATAATATTTAAACACTTTTTTATTATAAAATCACAGAAAAAAAAAATGCTTTCAAATTGTCGAATCTTTCTGGGTCATAAAATTGTCGATTTTTATATCATAATGTTTAAATACTTTTTATGATAAAATCAGACAAAAAACAAAGGCTTTAAAATTCTCGATTATTTTTACATATTTTTTTTATTACAAGTTTCTATATCAAACTAGGTATTTTAACTTGCATTGTACAAAATAAATGTTTATTTGTTTTTATTTTATAATAAACAATTTGAATTATGATGAAAGGTTATTTTGAACTAAGTTTATATAAAAAATTAATCTATTTTAACATATGTTCATATGTACAAACCAATGTTAATATACGCAAGATACAGTATATGACATGTAAAACTCTTAAATGTGAAAGACTCCATCAATATTCCTAATTTAGTTTTATCTTTCTCTTTCTATTTCTATTATATCATGTGATATTTAGACACTCTTCTCTCTCTAGGTATCATACATTATTTTTTATCTGTCTTTGGATGTCACATAGCATGTGGGTGTTAATTTTTAATTTTTTTTTTCTTTCATATGACATTTGTTCTTACATTAATATTGAACAAAACTATAAGTCTGTAATTGCTATTTCCATTCTATGATGGACTATATATATGATGTGGTTCCATTGCAGTTGACAATGATAGTGAACGAGTCTCTGAGACTATACCCTCCCACAATCGCAACCATCAGAAGAGCAAAAGCTGACGTGGAGCTAGGGCCGTACAAGATCCCATGCGGGACGGAGCTCCTGATCCCCATACTGGCCCTCCATCACGATCAGGCCATGTGGGGCAGCAACGCTACTGAGTTCAATCCTCACCGTTTCTCTAACGGCGTGTCCCGTGCCGCGCACCACCCTTTCGCCTTCATTCCCTTCGGACTCGGTGCGCGCACCTGCATCGGACAAAACCTCGCTCTTCTTCAAACCAAACTCGCCCTCTCCATCATACTCCAACGTTTCAGCTTCAGCTTGGCTCCCACCTATCAGCACGCACCAACGGTCCTGATGCTGCTCTACCCTCAGTATGGTGCACCCATCCTCTTCCAACCAATACCCACTGTGGATTAGTTATGGGATTATGGCTATGCCTGCCTGTTTCGTGTTTGTGTAGATTGATTGTACATGTGGCTTCTTAGGGGATCACCATCATCCCCTTTTGGCTTTGCCTTGAGAGTTTAGGGAAATTATTTATATATATATATATACACATATGTGTATGGATTAGGTTTTATATTGAGAGTTTCAAGAGATTTTTTATAAGTTTATAACATTGCCAAAGATTATATTGCTTTATGTGACTTCATTTGCAATCACATTGCGACAATGATTCTTTATAATTATTATAATTTTTTATAATTATTACAAAGATTATATTGGTTTATGTGAATTATTATAATTTTTTCTGACACCTCATGAATATAAGAACTTGCATAAATGTTCGGCAAATCAATTTTCTGTAGTGCCCTTCTTTTCTTACTAACTTTTATTTAGACTGTTTTATAAATTTTTTATAGCCCACTCCAGAAGAATAGTAGTATGAGCTTCAACAATGGTTATGTTTCGGTTCAGTTGTGTTTCATTGAATATTTCAAAGATAGACATTTTAAAATTAATTTAGTATTTATCAAAGATAGATAACTTGGTCTAAAGAAGTTTGAGAAAATGTTGTTTTTTTTTTATTATAAATATCGATATTTTAGAGTTTTTTTGAGAGTCACTCGTACATATTTCCCTTTCTTCTTTTTTACCTATGATTTCTTGGGTTCTTTACAATAAGAAAAGATTGTTGTTAGTTTAAGTTATTTTTAAAAAATATTTAACATAATTAGCTTGATCCACACAACTCCCTCTGAGTTCTATCTACTATTATTAAGACGAGTATGTTAAATGTTGAAGAATCTGTGTTTTTTTAGTATAGTGTGTGATATCACTTATCTGATACTAAATTTGTTCGTCAATATTTGAGTTCAACGGGTTTGTGATAGATTGGCAGTTCACTATTCGTGATTTGAACGGCTAAATGTTCTTGACCAAAGATACTGCCAATCATAATGTAGCTGGCTGCTGGTATGAGCCCCATGAATCATGAAACATGTTACCTTTTGCAGTGTCACGTTCAGTGAAAAGTTAAAATCCGTTGCTTCTTACATATAATAATATTTGGACTTTGAGGATGAGACTGGCTGACGCGAGACCAAATACTGCATAGGTAGTTAACATTTACCTAAACAGCAACTATGTGGATTTGTATTTTTGCAACCCATATTACACCCTTGATTGTCTTTATTTTTTTAATCCGTAAGAATAGAAAATAGATACAGAAAATTTACAACAAGTAACACATATTATTAAGTTACTTGAGGTAGACTCTCTTGATCTTTGATTCTCTATTGATAATGTAAGTCTGTAACAATTAACTGTCATTTTCTATATATTAAAATTCCTTAGACCTCCTTGTTTTGTGTCTCTCTATCCGTATGGTTTGTCAATAATATATTTAAGAAGAATAAATTAATTTGATGCAAGGTAATAAAAATATGATGATCATTGCTAAATGCTAATAATCACAAGTAGCAGAGTCATGGTTGGCGATCAATAATAACCTAGGAATAGGAAACAAGCAAAATAATTCTAGACCATCTTATAACATCTACATACATATCATCTTACTTCTTAAGTAAAACATATTGAATATATTTTATATTTTCAAGCTATTGGATGTACATATTCTTTTTATTTTATCTAGTTTATAAAGTATTATAAAAATTGGTATGAAAATATAACACTACTTGCTTGACTTTAATTTAAAATATATATAAATTCGAAAAGGATTTGCTTTTTATTTTCCAGCAACATGATATGGGAAGGGAATAAGCCGAAGAGGCAACCAAAGGGTGCAAGAAGGGTATGATGGAAAGCGATGAAGAACATTGGAAAAAGAAATTATAAACTAAGCCACTAACGTCAAATCTTTTATTATTTGTTGTCCCCTGAAGCAGAAGCACTGACAAAGATATTACTCATAATTTCATTCTCCAGGATGAAAATCATTAGTTTTTCAATATCTTTTGTGCTTTTAAGATATCTACGAATGTGGTAACCGAGTTCTAGAATAAAACCCATAAGCGCTTAACAATTGTAACTCGCAAAGGAACGAACTCTATTGTACTTCACCAGTTCACTTTCCCATAAAGATGTCTCATAGTTCCCTTTTATTTTATTGCATGGTAGCGATTTGAAATTTTCTTGAATCTAGAGAATAATTAATAGACAGGTAAGATTCTAAAACTCATAGTTCTTGGGCTTCTGTAAGTTACTTATTATGACATTATTTATTTAGTTTAGGCTTTGTGATCTGTGCAACAGTTCCCAGTACTTCGACAACTAAACATAACCTTAGTTTTTGAATTATAATATGTTGTAACAAGAAGTTTATCAAGGTGAAAAATTTTGGTGATGGTATAAAATACAGGTTTTGATCGGTAAGGTTGGATTTAACTAAACCTCTATTAAAATAGTTTGAACTGAGTGGGATTAGATTTGAAAAAAAAAAATTGTTAAACCCAAATCGATTTAACCCGGTCTACTGGATTGAATTAGATCAATTCTTTAGGTACAAAAGGTTAAAAATTATTTTATATTTTCTAAAAGATTGTAATTTATCGTTATCATTTTAATAAATAATTATGGAAATGAATTGAAAAAAAAAATGTTACTTCATTGGATATAAATATAATAAATATTGTTGTCCATAAATTCAAATAATTGTATATGATTTTTTTAAGTCAATCTTTTTTTCTAAAATATACATGTTGATATTTATTTTTTGGTTAGACAAATCAATATTGTACATTTGGTCATTTGTTAAAATATGACTTATTAAAAAAAAATTATTATATAAAAAAGACCTAAATATGAATTTAGTTTTTATAAATTGATGTCTTTTTAATATTGATTTTTATAATTTTTTTGTTTATTTTTAGTCTTTGTAAGTTTTCCATTATTCAATTTTGGTCTCCTATAAGACGAACTTACAAAAACTAAAAATAAAAA
>JAMLFT010003596.1:0-21604 GCA_026544285.1 Pachyrhizus erosus | reverse complement strand
ATTAAAAGGATTGTTGCCACAATAAATTTTCTGTCCAAAGTGGAAGTATATTTAATATTCCACTTCAAAGCATCCATTACATATAAAATATACTATTTGGTTAATATTAATTTATATTTTTATTGATAAATTATTACTTTAATAATGGAGATACTAGTTGTATTTGTTAATATAAATTAGACTTAAATTATTTTGTGTTCCTATAAAATAAGATGTTTTTATTTTAATCTTTTAAAATTTATTTTTATTTTAGTCTTTTAAATATGTAAATATTTTTTATTTTAGACTTTACTTTCAAATAACAACGCTAACGGATGATATAACAATAATTTTGATAATTCAGTAATTTATCACATTTTTAAGAAAATAATTTTTTAATAAATTATATTTTTAAATGTTTATTTGTTCAAAACACTTAATGATGTTAAACTAGATAATAAAAAATTTAAAAATAGTTTGACAATAAAATTTTACATGTAATGTTTTATTATACTCTTTAATAATATGATAAGTTAATAAAATATTAATATCATTGTTATGTTATTGTTTAATAATATTTCTTAAAAATAAAAAATAAAAATAAAATCTTCAAATGACTCAAATCAAAATAAAAATATTTAAAAGATTAAAATAAAAAAAATTATTATTTTATATGGACCAAAATGTTATTTATGTTAAATTTTAGATATTAAAAATATTATATTTATGTTAGTTAAAAATTTGACTACATGATATATCTTTGGCATTTAATGGGCCATGATTTTACTACAAATTATTTGGCAATTATTAAACATACCTCTCTAACTAATTAAATATACCTCTTGTATATTTTTATTGTTAAATTTACTTAAACACCCCATCTCTTACCTTTTATTGTCTAAATATTGAAAAGAATTCTACAAATTTTCTCTCCCCTCAGGCCTCTCTTAATTCTTACTCCAAAAATTCTAATCCTCCAAACAAGAATGCCATAACAAATAATAAATTTGGCTGCCCAGATTCCTTTTTCTTTCGTAACACTTCATATAACTATTTATTTATATACAAATCCTCACACACATCGTACATACAATACGAGCGATTTTGTTTCCAATACTCTGAACTTGTGAAATCTTTTTGACATCATTCCTTAAATCAGTCATGGACAATTGAAACAAAGGCCAAGACAGGGAGAATTAGAGAGATTTTTGTTGGGACATGATTTACCATTGATATCCTGATAAACACTCAATCTAACAGTAAATATTGCTTATAAATCCTTGTTTTCTTTTATTGTGAATGATATTCTTTTTTTTAGAAGTAAATTGATGAAATTTTTAGAGGAAGATCTAAAAGAAGTGTGTAGAGAAAAAAGAAAACTTTCTAATATTTGGATTGGAAATAAATAAATTTAATAATAAAAAGGCATATTTAACAAATAAGGGAGATATGTTTAACAATGATCAATTATTTCTACATGTAGACATAATTTTGAAAGGAAGATAATATTTCAAAATAACCGTAATAATATTTTAAAAATTTTCAACTTATTGAAGACCAAAATTTTGAAATAAGATCTTTGAATGTGGGAGCAAAATTATACATAACTGAATTTTTCTTTTAGCCTTACACAAAACCTATAAAAAAATATTCATTAATTATTATCAAATTGAATGCATTTGATCCCTAAAAAAAGTTCCTTGATTTTACGCATATCCTGTGTAAACTTTTTAAATATTAATCTTTTAAAATGATAAGAAAAAATAAAAAGAATATGATAATTATATGCATACCACTAAATAATTTGTTTGCCTATTTACGACATTTATTTTTATAAATGTAATAATATTGTAATTATAATTATTTATTCAGTTTTAATATTTTTGTTTAATTAATGGTTCTATGTTTACCACATTTTAATGCAATAACGAGCTGTTTAGAAAACAACTTAATATATATATATATTTTTAATAAGTTTTTATTATATAAAACATTATGATATAAGTCATTAAAATTCAAAAAACTAATTCAATTTAGATATATCAGTACGGTATTCATGTACGAGGTTATTATTATATTTTAAATTTATAAAGTTGTTAGTTTAATTTATATTTTTTATATATATTATTTAAGAGTTATAAAATATCAAAATTAAAATAATAATTATATAATTACAAACATGGTGTGGTATGATTTATAGATAATCTTATCTTTTAAGTATGTGATAAAAAGTTTGATTCTTGATTCGTACGTATGGAAAAATATATGTTGATAGAAGTAAATTTTTTTAAAAATAAATTTTAATATCTTAATAAATTAGTTCTTAACTCTTGACTAAGAATTTTATTAATTAGTAAATAATATGATTTACTCATAATTTTTCTTTATATTTTTCATCAAAGTTGTGCTCATAATTTACCTATAATTTTTCTCTAAAAATTTCTCAACTATTTTGAAATAAATTTTCGCTCAGACTTCTTTGTTTTTATAGCAAATTATATTCACTCTTCTTGTGATTTAGACTTATTACACCTGATACCCTTTTGATGGGTGACATTTCTTTTACCCCTATCCAAACATTGTTAATTGATAGTGTTATCTTTAAGTAAAATGTCCAAAAAAACCATCATATCTTAAGTCATTCCCAGATGCCCAATAACCTTAACCCTCAAATTATAAACACAATCCATTATGCTAGGGTTTCTAAAGTGGAGAAGACAAATTGAAATCTGTCATTGTCATGTCTTTCTCTAGAGCTTGCAACATTTTGTGTGCTTTTGTGTAGGTTAATTATTCATCTGCAATACATTGTGTGTGGCAACACTGTGTGTGGTGTTTATGTTATGCATGGCCTTTTTCATTCTTCATCGGGTTTTGTGGTGTAAGTAATTTGGTGATACCTCATTATCATCGTTGTTTTCCAAAGTGGAAGCCTGTGTGGTTTATTGAAAAGAATTTTTTTTTTAAGGTATGATTCTTGCTCCCTTATTTATAACATATAGTATTTTTTTTCTTTTTAGTATTGTTATGTAGTTTTCTCTATAGTTTGTTGGAGGTACACGTGGGTTTCGTGTTGTGGAGCATTGTTGGTGGTAGGACCACTTGTAATTGTAATTGTTTGTTATGGACCCATTTTTTTTACTAATTTAATATGGCTATTAGGTTAAGGTAATTTGATGCTGGTTTGTGTAAGGTTTATAATTGGGGACCATTATTAGGTGTTTAGACCATTTGCACCCAAATTAGTTAGTTATGGATCCATTTTTTTTACTAATTTATTTGTTATTATTTGCCTATACGACACTAAATGGATGATATACCATACATTGGTCCAGAACCTAGAAATGTGGATTTCTTTATCCATTTTTTGAAAGTGAAAGGTGAACCAAGCTCAATTTGTAATATGGATCCTAATAGGTTTGGTAATTTTTATGCAATGGATGCAATCAATGCCATTGTAAAGGAATTGGGGTTACACCTTGTCATCCTTTCATCTTATGGTTTCAAGGTGATAATGGTAATTTTCAACTTCTTGACACTGATAAAAATATGTTGTCAATGTTTGTTGAGAAAAAAAAATTGTTACTAAATTCATTTGTAAGTGACAAGAAATAGAGATGAATTCTAGAAGAAACCTTGTATAATTAAAGGTCCACCAATTGGTTTTGTGAATAAGTTTGTGAAAGAGCTTGATAATGACTCTCGAAAGGAGCTTATGAATGAATTTTTCAATAGAAGTAGGAATATAGATATGAATGAAAAAGTGATTAAAGGTGTAGATGTTGTGGATTATAATGAAAATGATGGTGTAGATAGGGATGTTCCTACTATTGAGGCTAATATAGGTGATGCTAAAATACCTTTAGTGGCGGTGGATGAAGTGTATGTAAGTGGTAATGGTATAAGTTACAAGGGGTTGAGTAAAGGTGATTCATCTGATAGTGATTACAATCCTTTTGGGGAAGATGAAAATTTGATTGATGTGGATGACATAAGTGATTTTGAATAATAGTGGATGTCATTGGAGTTGTGAATTTGGATGAAGATATGACTAAAGTTTATGTAGAAAGGGGGTTGCATGGAAAACCATTTGAGCTAGGAAAGGATGGCAAAATCTACTTTGAAGTTAGGCAATTATTTGTAAGTGTAAATCATTTTAGGTGAGTGCTTAAGGATTTTTCAATACAAGAAAGGTTTCAATTAAGGCGAGTTAAAAACAAAAAGATAAGAGTGACTTGTGAGTGTAATGTTAATGATTGTATATGGAGGATTTGATGTCCTATCCCTAGACAAAATAATCTTTATGATAAAGACGTATGAGAGTAAGCACATGTGTTAGGTCAACAAAGAACTCAAGTGCTAACTCAACTTGGATTGCTAAAATGTTGGAAAGTATATTACTGGTTGATCCTCACATTAGTTACCCTACAATGAGATAAGGTTTACTTGAAAAATATGGAATTGTACCCTCCAATGATATGTAATTGTATCAAGCCAAGAGCAAAGTACACCAGACTAATAATGGTGTACATGATATGTCATATAATGACTTGTCACCATAAGCAATGGTTGTTAGACTTAGCAATTAAGGTAGTATAGGGAAACTATCTATGGAGCCCATAGTGGAAATAAACCCACAATTTAAATGAATTTTTATTTATATGGATGTTATGTAAAAGGGCTTTGTATGGTGTTGTAAGTCATGGTTTGGTATTGATGGATGTCATTTAAAAAGTTCATATGGAGATATCTTACTTTTTGTTGTTTCACTAAATGAAAGCAAGGGGATGTTCCTTATTACAGTTGCAATAGTTTAAAGCGAATGTAAGGAATCACGTGTGTTTTTTCTGACATTATTAAAAAATGCTTTGAAATGTGTTCCTTAGTAGAACAATGAGTCCTTAACTATTATGTCTGATATGCAAAAGGTATAATTTTCTAATTTCTTTGAATTTGTTTATTGGAATCGATTTATTTATTATTATTTGAATATTTTCATTGGAACGTGGTTCATTGTGAGGACTTGATCTAGTTGTGGCTGATATATTTCCTAATGTCAGACATAGGTAAGTTGTCATGGCTTTGTTGTTTCCTTTTTTAATATTTAGAATTTTGTGCAGGAACTTGTTCTAGTTTTTTAAATTAGAATTTGTTTAGTGTTATTGCTTTGTGTAGCTTTTTGTCGATGTAGTTATTATATTTCAAGAACAAAATGAACTATATATGCTTTCAAATTTGTCAGATTTAAGTAAATGTTTATCAATTTGACCATGAGTGTATGTGCATTAATGGATATTATATTTTTGTCAGATTCAAGTAAATGTGTATTAGTTTGCAACATTTAGTGCTCTCTAAACCATTGTACAACAATAAATACCATCTAGTTTATTTCAATAGTTATTAGTAACTATTATATTTATGTCATATTTAAGTAAATTTAACACTCTAATGACTTCAAATATTGTATGTATTTGTAGGTTCTGTTTCAATCATATTTTGAACCATTTTAAACAAAAGTTTAAACCCTTATTATTGACTACTCACTTATGAAATGTGTGTGCAATTGCTTATAATGAATTTATGTTCAACAAAGCAATTGAGGGGCTCAAAAAGGTCAATGATGATGCTACATATTGGTTATATGAGATATGCCCAAAAGTACATTGGCCAGGAATATGTCCAAGAGTGATCATGTAACAGATAATATGTGTGAAATATTCAACTATTAGGTTGGTGTTGATAGAAAAAAAAATTGTGTCATATACTTCAATCCATTATATGTAGGATGATGATCATCTTTCAAAAAAGGTATGAGAAGGTTATTGCAACTATTGCATTGTGTCTCCTAGAATTAGAGTTGTTTAAGATAGAATAATGTAGGACGAGAGATATTTTACAATAACCTATGCTAGTAATGATGAATTTCAAGTAAGGGATAGTTACATAAACTTTGTGGTTAACCTAAGAGAGAAAAAAAAGTGATTGTAATTATTGGTAAAGTTTAGGTTTACTATGTAAACACTATTGTTCTTTTGTAGTTTACAAAAAAGAAAATGTGAAAATATTTATTTACAACAACAATGTGGACCAAAACTTATAATGAAAATATTTATCCAATTCTAGAAATAGATGTTAACAATAGAGATAAATATCTATTGATTGATCTTCCTGGTCTTAAGAGACTTCAAGTAGGCCTAAGAAGGTTAAGAGAATAAGTGATGCTGAAAGAGTTTTAAGAACCCAACAAGTTAGGAGATCAAATATCATTTGATGTTCTACTTGTAAAGAATTTGGTCATATTTATAAGACTAGCCAATAGACTCCTGTTGTAACCATGGATCCATTCTTTGTTCAAAAATACCTCACAACCCAAACAAACAAGCAAAATAATTGAAAATATGGTAACATTGAGACAAAGCTCAAACCCAAAAACCATCTTAATGAACAACCATAACACCTAATCATCTAATGCGTTCCTTGCATAATTAGTAAGCTTAGCATTCCAAACCACTATAGTCCTCATCAACATCTTGTCAAAAACCAACCTACCCTTCTGAGGCTACTTGCAACTATAATACACATCAACTCTTACTAGTAAAACAAAACTCACAAGAAAACATATATGATATGCTCAACATAATTCCTCTATAGATCTAAAAGTATTTTAATAAAAAAAATTACATTCCCATTTTTTCCACTTTATCAATTATCATCTTGATGAGAAAACAACATCTAAAATCCAACCCTACCTTGTGTATTTACATTACTTAGCCTAAAATAAAAGCCTAGACTATAACACCCCAAATAGTTGATGTCTCGACAACTCACACCTATGACATTTCACATAGTGATATTTCACACAACTTGTTTGTTTGTTAGAACCTTCATAAGTAGTCCTTTTTGAGACATTGACAGCCAACTTTAATACCATCTATAATGACATCTGACTGCTTTTAAGATCAATGATTGAGTCCACAAACCAACACAACTTTTCAACATGCATTATCCTCACTCACATGTTTCTTAGGAAACTTCTCAAGAGATCAGTCATTTCATAATTATTTTAAGCCAAACACACTTAACTATAGAGTTCTTAAGTGAGAAGCTATCAAAAAATAAATGCATTTTTTTGATATAGGTAGTGCTAATTAATTTCTTTAAGTCATTTTCACTATATAGTCTCATACTTGCACAACCTTTGGATTTCTCTCATTCAGGTGTGTATTTGATGCATTAATGTGTCTTATGAAAAAATCAAATGAAATCAACCAACCAAACCCCCAATCAAGAACATGTGTTCTTCCTACAATAAGGTTAAGGTTTGGTTTTTCGAAATTGACGAAGGCTATTGTGGTCATAGCTAAAAGAGGAAGGGAAAAAACAAGTGAGAAAAGATAGAGAGGGAGTTGATGTTGGAGGAATTAAAGGTTAGCAATGACACATTCTCTAAGGAGAAGGAGAAGGATGGATACATTGTTTTATGGTGGAGAAAGGATTTGGATAAGGATAAGGAGCAAGACAGTGTCGTTTGGGTGGTGTGTAGTTTTTTTAGGTCAATGTGGTCTTTCTAGCAAAAGGAGTGGCGAAAGACTTTGGGTTATAAAAGGTAGGGGTTGTGGTGACAGTAATAATCATAATAAAGGAAGGAGATTTCTAACTAAAAGGAACAATTATGGATTATAACAAAGTTAAATTTTAGGCTTAAATAACATTTTGGTCGTTATAAAATATGATGTTTTTTATTTTAGTCCTTCAAAAAAAGTTTAGTCCTTTAAATATTTCAAAATTTTGATTTTAGTTCTTACTTTCAAATAATGTTAACTGATGGTATAACAATGATTTTGACAGTTCAATGACTTATCGTGTCTTTAGGGAGTTTGATGAAACAATCATATGTAATTTATTTTAGTAACTTGTGTTTTTAAATCTCCATATGTTCAAAATAGCTAATGATGTTAAACTAATTAATGGATTATTTAAAAACATAGTTTGACAAAAAAAATACATGTAATTGTCTTATCAGACTTCTTTATGATGCGACAAATTAATGGACTACCAACGTCATTGTTATGTCATCATTTAACGATGTTTCTTAAAAATAAGGATTAAAAACATACAAAAATATTTAAAGGACTAAAATCAAAACAAAAATATTTAAAGGACTAAAATTATAAAAAAAACTATTTTCTAGAAATCAAGATATCATTTAAGCCTAATTTTTATTTGTTTCTCATTTTTTTTAAAGAATCTAACGAAAGCTATACACTATTTGGGACAAGGAGTTCAAAGTAATGTTCTAAAATAAGGATGTCAAGTGTAATAGGTTTAAACCTTAGGAAAAAATGTATATAATTTGCTCTATATAAAAATATAAATTTATCTAATTAAATTATATTTTAATAAAAAGAAGGAAACATATATTATTTGTTGTATCATTTTTTTCACATGTTTCTTTATCATTTTTTATTTAAATTACTAATTATAATATTAAAAAATTAGCATCCCCACAATGCAGGTAATATATCTAGTTATTATTAAAAATTGATTTAATTACTCATTTACTCTCAATAGTTAAAATATATTTTATTTTAGTCATTCTATTTAAAAATATTCTATTTTATTTTTTATATATCATTTTTATTTTTTTAGTTTTTTAACTCTACACTATAGAAATTAAAAGATATTAAAATGATAAGAGTAAAAATTAAAAGAGATTAAAAATGATATATATAAAAATTAAAAATATTTATAAATAAACAAACTAAAAAAAGGTTTTTGTAATTATAAGGAACATTAAACCTTAAAAATTTAACACCAGTTGAACCATACCTAAATTATATTAATATCATCTTAAATTGGATACTAAATTGGCACTGACTTGAAATGAATTCACAAAATATTTAAGTTCCTTAAATGAGAATTCGATCAAAGATTTTGTCTATGATTGAGTAAACGTTTGCAAGCCTTAAAATTACATTTGCGAACGCGTCAGGAGTTTTACTTGTACATTAGTCCGCTAAATGTCTGTTGAAACTCGTGTTATCACAAGTTTGGATTAAAGTTTATCTTCTTTTGTTGCAAGTAGGATGTCTGTGAAATATAGGCCTTGCACGAAATGAAGAAAATAGTCGAAGTCAAAGTTCTTTTAGAACTCAAGTTTAATTGTTCTTTCAATATTCAATTACTATTGAAAGAAATACATTCATAACGTACGTGAAAACGTAAACAAATTTAACAATGATATGTGAACAACCAATATTACAAAATATTGATTTGACACTGTTTTCATTATACACACACGTTCAACTGGAACTAATGATCCAATACATGACCGAATTGATAACCATACCAAATTCAATAACATTTCTCGTGGATAATGTCATGACACCTCTGTATAATTGATGCTTGTTTCATTCCCATGCTAACACAAAAGGCAAAAGCGACAAAGAAATAAAATGGATAACAGATTCTGTGGGTAAGAGTATGCACTATGCAGACAACCCTCGTTCTCATTAGCCATAACCCCACAGACAAACTGGACCCAACCTATAAAGCAATTTTACTACAAGACAAGCTTAATCCCTCACTTTAAAAAAAAAACAAAAAAACAAAAAAACAAAAAAAGAAAAGCTTAATCTCCTGCATCAGCGCCACATATATGTCCTTTTCTGACCCCTATTAGATGAAAAAGAATTAGTTTCAGTTTCATGCTAACTATACTCTTTTACTTTTCCGTTTTATTTGCTGAAGTATGCGCTTGATATCTATCTATATGGAATCTTGTTTGCAATAAACAAAGGTGCAAACAATCAGGAATTTTGGTCGCCATTTCGTTGTCAGTAATAATTATTAGCAAAAAGTCCCACATACGATCCTTTTCTCGAGTGTGAAGTTAGTCTTTTTTCAACTACCAATTGCCTTTAATAGAACCCCACAAACAACAGTAAAAACCACTTAAGAACCTGTCCTCCCGTCTGCATCAGGAAAAAGTGATCCAGAAAAAGTGGCATTGAATATTCGGAGTTTGCACTGTTTAAGTGGGGCATTGAATCTTTACCTTACACTTCATCTATTATACCTTTTTCAGTTACCATAGATTGTACAGCTTCACTAGCCTTCATACCTCTAGCTACCTAAAATCCTTTAATAGGATTGGTAAATATTATTATGGGTAAATATTAGATTATTGGAACCTGCATTAACTCTTGGTTGCTATTGTTAATTAATTGTTATTGGAACCTGTAGTATTTTACAGAATTCTCCTTACTATCAATAGAAGCATGCACTTTAAGAAAATCAGGTCCAGAGAAGTGACAATTTAAAAATCTAGTATCAATATCAAACTGTTTTGCATGTGGCATTTCATATACATGCTCATTATTCGTTTATAAATCAATATCAAACTGTTTTGCATGTGGCATTTCATCTACAAGCTCATTTCGCCTTCTATAAATGCATAGAACTCACCTAAAGAAAACCTCATTTTAACAACCACATAGCTGGAAGAGATCCCACTTAAATGGCATACTTAAACATTATCACATGGCTGCGCTAATTAATGATATCCTGCTTTTGCTTTACTAATCATTAATAAGCATAGTTTCAGATAAAGAATAGACAACAAACAGCTGATAAATGATCCATAACATACCATGTAACATCATTTAGAACTATTAATCTCTGACCATATACCAGTCTCTTTGGGAAACAACGAACTAACGTCGATAATTTTTATCGCTTGATTACTAATAGTATAAAGCAAGATTCTTGTTTTAGCCACGAAAAATCCAATCCCGTTCTTGAAATATCCCCATCAATTGTATTACCTAGGGCACTAGAACTAATTCAACATAGTAATAATTTTTTTTAGATATCCCAATTGCGTAAATACTCCGTTGACACCATGTTTTTGTCTTTCTGTTTTTTTTAACATTATATTCCTTAGCATATTTATACTTTTCTTTTGGTCTACTAACATGGTGTCCGTAAATTATTTTCCAATTCAATAAATAATTTGACAAAAGGAACAATCAAATTCTTCTGAGATAAAATAATAGATTAAACTTTAAAGTATCCTTTGCTATATGTATACAGACAAAAGTAGAGGCGCGTGTAACAAATACAATACAGTTCTTGTAAAGTGATGATTTTCATTTTCAGTTGTAACTGTTACAAGTAAAGAAATTGAAAAAAATAAAAGACTCTGACTCTCTCTTTTGTCTATTTGCTGGGAAAGAATAAGAAAACTATGAAGAAGTAACATGCAGAAGGTAACAGGAAAATAAGAATGGTAAAGAACATTTATATAGGGTTTGACCCATCAGGCAACTTTACCAGTTACCACCATTGATGAACAAGAACTCCACTTTGTCTGAGAGAGGTGAAGAGCTGCAAGCACTCATCATAAGTTTTCTCATACTTGGGACTCCTCTGATTAGGGCAACACCTCTGCCACCTATTGTAATGGCACTCAAGAAAAATCTCATCCACCAAACAGATAGCCCCAGTTTCAAACAACCTGGGAACCAAATCAAATTCAGTACCCTCCACATCCATCTTCATCACAACAAAATCGTTCTTCGAAACCGTGTTCTTCAACCAGTCAGCAAAATCAAACCCGGGAATCTTCTCAACCTCACCACCATCAAAACCACCTGAAGATTGCAATGGCTGAATCCTCCCCATTCCCCTGCCCTTACCTTTAACCTTCTCCCCCGGGTCACGGTTAATCTCAAACACCAAACTCTCATTCCTCACCCATGCAGCATAAGGAAGCAAAGTAACCCCTTTTTTCAAACCATACTCTTGATGAAACGTTTTATCAGCCTCAATCGCATACACATGAAAGGTCTTGTTCTGTTTTGGGTACTGTTTCTTAAACCAACTTCCAATACTAGAACCATAGCTTCTAGCTCCAACATCAACATACACATAGCTATCCTTAAAGCTTATATCAACCATTGAAGAAAGGTACTTTATGTTCTTCACGTTTCTCTTCAGGGTGATCCATGGCTTCAGTGGCTCCTCTTCAATTAACGCCTCAGCGTTTCTAACCAAAAATTTTTTATACTCTGGAACAGAACATTTTCCATTGGAATCAGAATCGGAATCGGTATCAATTCCTGATCGCTCTTTCTTCACAACGATTTCTCTCATCCGAGGCATCGATGAATCAAACCCTAATACGTCGTTTATTTTCACCACATTACAACAAAAATTGAACAAATCAACGAATGAATTAAAACTGTAAGTGTCATTGGCCTTTACATGGAACGCAGCAAACCCTTCAGGTTTGAGCGTCCGAGCAATTTCCGCCGCGAACTCCGCCGGCCGCGGCGCTTTCTCTAGCGCGCCGTCGCCTGCAAAGACGAAGTCGAACGTGCCGTTCGCGAACGGAATCCGTCGAGCCTCGCCGTACTTCACCAGCGGCGGCGACACCTTCTTCGAGATCCCGACGGCGTCGGTTACACCGATGTCGCGCAGCGCGAGGACGTCGCGGCCGGTCGGCGTCTCCACGCAAAGCGACTTCGCCGCCGGCGAGAGGAAGCCGCCGGCGATCAGTTCCTGGAATACCGACGAGTAGAATCGGACGCCGTTAATCCAGTCCTCTCTGGCGTAGTGCAACGGTGCCGCCGCGCCGGATCTGGTTCCAGGGATTGCGAGATTGAGCGACGGAGAGAAGAAGCAGAAGTCGCCGACGGTGCAGGACTCGCCGGCGAGGGTGATGACGTAAGCAAATCGTACGATCATGATGAAAACGCCGAAGAGGAGTAACCGTACCAGAACGTTTCCGAGAAAGCCCGGCTTCCCTACGGTAGGCTCCATGGAAACAAATTGTGCACTTTTTTTCTCACAGAAATTAATAACAATAATAATAAAAAAAAATGAATTGAATTAGAATGGAAGAAGCAATAAAAAAAAAAAAAAAAACTTGGGTTTATTAGTGTTTTCTATTTATCTGGAGCAGAAGCGAGCGGAGGTGTGGTTAGCGCCGATAAGGGAAGGTGTTTTTCTGAGGGAAGGAATTGAGAAGGAGAGAGGGGGAAAATGAAAATTCATGGTTTTGGTGGGTTTGAGTTCTATGGAACAGTGATGAAAAAGAAAAAGAAGGAGAAAGAGTCCATTAGCAATACTGGGAGGGTTTTGGATGAGTAAGAGTATGTTGAAGATGATGATAAAAAATAAAAGGAACGCGGTTTGGAGCTTATATGGTGACCTGAATAGTCGGTTTATTATACGCTTAAGGAACTGCGTAGAGGAAGGAAGAAGGAACGATGCTGTGGGGTCCAGAACCATGATTTTCAAAATTACCAGAATACCATTTTTTTTTTTTTAATATACAATTATTGAGCCATTTTTGGGTTTTATTTCATTCCTGAAATGATATGATGACAAGTTGTGTGATGTAAATTCCGGAAACCCTGATTTGTCAGTTCGTTGCGACCAAATCTTTTACATTTTCCACACAGGCAAGTGTTGTTATTTTCACGTCACTGTATACACACCCAACTTATCCTCCCAGTTTGTGTATTATTGTTTGGTCAAACTGCTTTATTTTATTTTTTAATGCTCAAAAATACCTTATCCTAGAATTTTCTTTCTCTTTTTTTAAATTTAGGGTATTAAATGAGTGCATTTACTTTTTTTTTTTTCTTTCTATAAACAATATTCATAAGTATTTCCTTGTTGTATTATATATTCTAAATAAAATTTATAGATTTATTATAAAATCAGAATTCAATAAGTACTTTGTAATTTGTGATAATATCACACGTATTCGGATATGATTGTTATTCTTTAAATAAACTCTTTAAAGACAAAATTTCTAATTTAACCACAAACATATCTCTTTACGCTTTGTAGGCAACTTTTTTTCTTTTCTTTTCTTTTCTTTTGTATTTATACACGTCTTTTAAATTGAGACTGATTTTGTTTAAAATATTAAGATAACCTTTTTTTTTTTCATTTCTACCGTGCATTTTCACACTATCAATTCTTTATATATATACTTTTAATGAATCACACTATCAATTATTGATAATCTACCTAACTTGTGCACAATCAACAAGATTTAACATAATTGATAGATACTGTAAAAAAAATATAATTGATTGATGAATAGATTTTTTAAACATGTTGATTTCCTTTCTATAATAAGGATACTTTGTTTTTTTTTTTTTAAAAAAAAAAAAAACAGAACTAATTTGTCCATGACCCAATTGATCTTTGGATCAGAAGTTTCTATTTTTGAATTTTTTTTTTTGTTATATTTTTTCTATTTTTAAGTCCTAATCCATTGTAAAAGTAAATAAATATTATGTATATATGTATAAAAAAACTTCTCTATCTATAAATTAAAAGAAATATCTAGTTTATATCTACAAATATTTTTCTTGTCTAGATTTAAACTCTATTCATCTTCATTAAAAAACATAAATTATTATCACTTGTATAATTAGTATTAATATTTAAATATTATTTCTTCTAAACAATTACTTTTTAAGATTTTTTTACTTATTTTTTTATTTAAATTCTTTTATCTATTCTTTAATTTGTATCATTTTTTTCCTAGCTCATTTATATAAATAACTTTCATTAAGCTGGATAATTAGTTTACTTCCCTAAATTAGATCCAATTCTTTATAGAAGGGTCCGAAACAATTATATAACATCACACTAATCTTCACGAGCCTTATCGTAGAGCTCCACATAATTAGTCCTTATATATTGGTATAAGAAAATTATTTTTAATATAAATTAACTATTAAAATTATTGTATATATAAATTCTAATTGCATTTAAAACTTTAAATTTAACATATTTCTAATTTAAAACAAATTCACTTATCTATACTTAATAAAAATGAAACTTCCTCTTAAAAGAACTTTTACAAGTGTCATCATAATGAATTAGACTATGAACTTTCTTTTTAAAACTATCCAAAAATAAAAAATCTCTTTATATCAATACTTTGGGTCATTTAATGTTTTACTTTTTATAAATAATATAATAAAGTAATTATTCCACTTCTATCTTCATTCTTTATCTCTTCATTTTTTTTATAATCTTTTTTTATTTCTTCATTTTCTCTCTCCCTTTTTCTCTACTTTCATATTCAAATGTCATCCACGTCATATCTTTATGTCTTCTATAGTTTATTTTGTTCTTTTTTTTTATTCACATTCCACCAATGATATCTCACAAGCAAAATATAGAAAATTGATTTTATCTCTCCAAAAAATTTAACAAGATCAATAATCAATATTAAATTTATCTTCATCCTCGATTACTAAATTTTAAAAAGATATTAGAAAAATGTGTAAATTTTGTATATCTAAATTCATAATCCTTATATGATCTTCTTCCTCTTTCTTCTTTATTTTCTTATCTACCTTTATTATTATATTTTTTCTTTGAAAATCTTTTCTCATGTTTTTCTTTCAAATTCTTTTTGTTAGTTGTATTATGGAGTTTTAGGGATGATTATTTTCTAAATAAATGGCTCGTCCAGTCAGAAGCTCCTCTCCGCTGACAACTTTGTCGAAATTGCATTCTTTGCCTTTCTTCGAGTATGCACATTATTATTTTTTTATTTTCCAATTTTTGTTTTGTAAATTAACACAACTCATTTTATATTATAGACGGAGATGAAGTTCAAGGATAAATAGATTGCATGCATTTCTCTTAGAGAACAAATATGCTTCATTCTATCAAAATAAAAACAAGAAAGAGGATTCCAGCATAATTCTCTTTAAAGACAATTGTTTTCATCCTACCTTATGCATAGACTATCTTTTGGTGCTTATATCTACAGCTGATTTTATCATTGTTTTATTCATATTTCATATTGCAGATATCAACATAATTTATTAGTTAGAGAGGGCTTAGAATAATTTTATATACTTATCTTTTAACATTCATAGTGCATTGACTTTTTAAATAGTTTAATTGAATGTTACTAGAATAAGAGAACTTGGTAAGTCACCACATTCCTTATGGTTTTCTTCAGGGTTATGATACTCTTGCATCATGTTTAATGCATTCTTCAATAAAATCATCCTCTTAATTCTGTGTTTTGAATGCTTTCAACTTTCGAGGCATAACTAAATTCTTAAGAAGGAATTGATATATAGTGATTCATTCTTCATATAATGAGTTATGACACACATGAAATTGTTTTTGGGACACTTTAAGTAGTAGGGGAAATATTTGCGCAACTCAAAAAGGGATACATGAGATAATTGTCTCAATTGAGCAAAGAAGTTATTTTATTTCAATGCTTTGGTTAATAGCTGAATCAATAACGACTGAATTCTTTTTGGCCATGCAAACACACTCATACTTGATTTATAATTAAATTATGCAGTGTATGGAACTTCAAACAGTGTGGTTGTGCATTTTGCATAGGCAAATGGAAAGAGAATGTCTTTCTTCTTAAAATAGTTGGGGCTACTCATAGGTTATTTTCTTATGGCACTATATGATTAGTTATATTGGTTGGTTGGTCATTTTTTAATTTCTAATTTCAAATAGGAGGTTACTGTTAGAAGATGGTTGGCAATTTTCATGTATTTTGATGCGGAGGCATTGAGTTTGGGAGCCCTAAGTTGGGCATATCTTGTGCTCAGCTCAAACACGGTTATTATAAAGGAAAATCTTTTATTTATCAATTCTAGCATAATATTTAATTAAATTGTAGGAAATCAAATTCAATTCAAGTATTTGTTTTAATGTTTAATATAATATTAAAATTTGAGATCTTAAAAATAGGTAGGCAAATAATTTTTTATTATTATTTTACACATTATAATCTCATCTAAATTGAGTAATATGAAAATTAGGGATAAAATATAATGCACGGGCCGGGGATAAACTTTGATGTATTTATTATTACCTATATTACCTATTGTATGTATAATTAGTATCTAAAATCAATTTTAGGTAAATTATTATTTATTAACTTCTCTCTTAACTAAATTATTAAAGATTTTCTTTTACTTTGACAAATTTAAATTTTCATTTTATACATTGATATCTATATATGTAAATATATTAATTTATGAAAGTAGGTAGAAAAATTTACACTTAATTCACGGACTGAACATTTTATCAAAAACTATATTAATATTTTTAATTCATTGTTATAACAATTTTAATATAAGTGTATATTTTTCTTGATTCTTATCTTCTGGATTACTTAATTTATTAGTTTGTTTTATCTAACATAGAAAATATGTATTAAATACAAGAAACGGGGATGAGATGAATTTTAACTCATGAGATGATTTTTTTATATAAAATAAAGTAAGAAAAATTATACTTAACTTACAGAAAGGAACAATTTGCTTAAAACTATATTAATATTTAATTTATTAAAGTAAAATTAAATTTTTTTAGTTTATTTTTGTAATAATTTTAATATAAAAATAAATATATGTATATATGTATATATGTATATATTTGAGGACAATTTTACTAAAATATTTTTATTCTCTTTCTTAATTTAAATAAATATATTATTAAGAATTTTAAGACAATAATATTTATTAAAAAATAAAATTAAAATAGATATCCTAATACTTCATTAAAAATTGAGAATATTAATCAATATAAAAAAATTTAATATTAAACCATCAGTCAATTTGAGGCAAAGGATGTATCATTTTATTTATGTAAATTATTGATTTCTTTTATAAGTGTAAAATCAAATTTTCTTTTATATATTGATATTTATTTATAAATTTATTAATTTAGGAATTACATATAAAATACAAGTAATGGTGATTGAAATTTTTTTATGAAATAAAGTAGAAAAATTTACACTCATCTCATGGCCATAAACAATTTATCTAAAATCACATTAACAACTAAATTTAATAAATATTATGGTGAAATTAAATTCTTTAATTTATTATAATTTTAATATAATTGTATTTTTTATATAAATTTATATGTGAATAAAAATAATTTTTTAAGTAAATTACTTCCTGCGTTCCTATTTATAAGACACTGACTAATTTATACTTATTAAAAAAATTAATTAAATTTAGACATTAATATTATATTTGTTTATAATTATAATATTGAGAGTTTATTCATCATTTTCGTTCTTCATATGAAAGAGAAAAAAACAATTCAGTAACATTTAATTATAAATTAAAATAAATAAATATATTTTAATTCAAAAAAATTATTACATAACATGATTGAAATAAAATCTTATAAAAAATAATAAAAATTTAAAACTATGTCTTATAAATAAAGATAGAAAAAATATTATTTATTTATTATCTTTTCATCGATTTAAATTATTGAAAGTTTTCTTATACCTCATCACATTTAAATTTTCTTTTATATATTGATATTGTATATGTAAATTTATTAATATATAAATTATATTATGTATATCATATATAAAATCAAATTCTTGTGATAAATATTTTTGTAAAATTGGATAGAAGAATTTGCACTTATCTCATAAGAAGAAACAATTTATTTAAAATTACATTAACATTTAAATTATTAAAGTGAAATTATTATTTTAATTTACTATTATAATGATTTTAATATAAATATAAAGTTTGCTTCCTTATTAACCTGTAATTTAACTAATTTATTAAATATATTATTTTATTAAATATAAAATGAATACTTTTTTATAAAAAAATAAAGTAAAATAATTTATAAAAACATAAAGTTGATGCATGATTTATTGTATAATTTGGCATTGAAAGTTTTATACTATAATTTTATATTTTTTAACATATTAAAAAACTAAAATTTTAAATTTATTTTTCTAAAAATTAATAATCTCTTTATTTTATTTTGAAAAACACATGAATATTTCTTACATATTAAAAAAATACATATAAACATTATTGTGGTTCAACGCACGGCCAACACAATAGTTGAAAAAATAAAAATAAAAACGAATCCACACCTAAATCAATTTTCATAGGAATAATCTACGGCGATGGGATGATGGGAAGCTCAATCACATTATAACCTTATGTTTGGATTTTCTTCTACTGTTGCGGCGATGTTACGAATTCAGCACATGCAAATTTTACCAAACCAATTTTCAGAACTAAAACTTAAATCTCGGATCTGTCTTCATTTATAGCAACACATGGGTTAAAAAGTTAAAAATATACCAATTAATGTGATTAAAGTCATTATTTTAATAAACAATTATGTATTAATCTCTTAATCAAGATTTTTAAAATACTTATTAATTTATAATGATATTCACATGATGAATCTGAAGTTCTGACACAAGACTATTTCATTGTTTATCAGAAAAATACGTAAGTCATATTATCTAAAAAAAGAAAACACGTAAGTCAAATCGTTGAGAATGGTGAGTACGGAGTGGAGAGTAATTATTAAAAATATACCATAGATTATTATCCAGATGATGAGAAATTTTAGATGAATCTAAAGATCTTGACATAAAGACTCTAGATTAATTATCAGATAAAAAAACATGCAAGTCAAATCGTTGCCCAGTTCTCACATGCTCCCAAAGAAAAGAAAGAAGCAATAGCTAAAGGAAAAATAATTATTTTTGGTTTAATTAAAAAATGAAAACAATTATATGAATTAGTTTTATATTTTTTAATATAGAAATAAGTAAATGAATAAATTAGCAAATTTGTTATGTTATGGAGTCAATTATTATTTATCTATGTTGTCTCATAGAGTCAATTACATTATAACAAATTTGAATAATAAGACTTATCATGTACCATCAAGTGTATCTAATAATTATTCCATTATACTTGTTAACCACCTACCTTAAGGAAACTTATTTATGTAATAGTAGCTTAGAAAGAGGGTAAATTTTACTAATTCTCAAAAGAAAATAATGATTGAGATCAATGTTTGACATAAGATGGATTAGAGAGTATGCTACTGGACACTTTCTTTTTATGGTATGCAATGGTTGGGAAGATGAATAAGAGGGAGGAAAATGGGGAATGACAGAAATTGGTTTTATGTTGCAAAGGAGAAAGAGGAAAAAGAAGAGTGGATAAGGTTCGCCTAATTAAATAAAAAAAATAAGTAGAAATGATATGCGAATATTTCTTCCTTTTATACACTTTATCTAATATCTATAGTTATTTTATTTTCTTACTAAATTACATTATTTACTATACTTATATTTTTTTCTCTTGTTAAATGTTAAATAGAGTTAAAGCCTCACATTTTTTTTAAATAAAAAAACCTCTCAAAGTAGGTAGGAGAGTGGGTTTCTTGGTTTTATAAAATAATATTTAAGTTAAATTACATTTTTTTATTTTTTAATTTATGATATGCATTTTTTAATTCCTATTTTTTAAAATTTATTTTCTAAAAATTTTAAAATTCTTAATTTAGCAAACATAAACCTTTTAAAAAAAAAGTCTTTTTGGCCTATATCACAGTCAATCATAAATGTTATGTTGGGATTAATTATCATAAATTAACATGTCATTAGTTATTTGTTAACATAAATGTAGAATGTGTGATAAATTAAAAATTAAATTAAAACTACAGATTTTAAAAATTTTGATAATTAAAATTGTCAAAAAAAAATTCAAAATTGTATATCAAAACTACAATTTAATATAATTTTAACATTTAATAATATCTTATATGTTAGAAGATATAGAACAATTAAATATAACATTAAAAAAATTATTATATTAAAAAACTTAAATTTACATTAAATTAATTTGTTTATTGTTGTTTAAAAATAATTTGATTTATTTTTTTAATAATTCAAGCAAGCAAAAGGAAAATATTTACTTTTTTCTTTAATTTTATTCATTCAATAATAACACATTTTTCTATTTTACTTTTGCTCAGTTTTTTTTTCTCTTAATTTTTTTCTTTCTATTTTATTTTTCATTAAAACAGAGTACTAAGTTACCAGAGTTTTTATTTGATACTTTTAATAAATTTTTTTTCAACTAAATAGTGGTGACGTAGTGAAGCGGTGGCATTGGCGGTGGTAAACGACAAGTGTTAAAATAGGGACAGATAACGTGTGCGCAAAAAAGCAACAAAATGCTGTAACAGCGTACTTCAAATAGCCGTTACAAAATATTTTGTCGTCAACGAAATGCCGAAAACGCCCCTATTCTGGTGGTCCACACGACAGGTCGTTCGGTTCTGGCTCCAGGTTGTGATAGTGTTCGCGTTTGGGTGGGTCCGCCAAACGGTGCCCAGCAACATTGCGAATAAAGACACACGCTTCCGTTGGAAGTTGGTGGCTTGGTGTAGCACGGCATTGGATGCTGTTGAAAAAAAAAAATGAAAATTACTAAAATTATTCTCGTGCATTAAATTATGGTTTGTTTTGAATAAGAGATATTAGTAAAATTGTATTTGTTTTGAGGAAAGAATGAGAAACAATGGGTAAAATAAAAATAAATAAATAGAGTAAAAATAATGTGAATAATGTCTGATTAAAATGAAAAAGAAAAGAAATAAAGTAAATATAAAGTGGATAAGATTGTTTGATCAAGGTAAAATAGGAGAAAAATATTTTAATTAAATTATTTTATAGATAAGAAATGAAAAAAAATAATTTTTTATTAAAAATGTCATTTTGTTCTTATATATAATTTTTTTCTTTTTT
>JAMLFT010003595.1:0-21638 GCA_026544285.1 Pachyrhizus erosus | reverse complement strand
TTTTAGTTAAATTAATATGTATATTTTTAAATTATTTGATAATTTTTAGCTAGTTTTTTAAATTATTTTTTTTAATTAAATTTTTAAACTTTTATTTATTTTTAATTAAGTCTCTATCACTAACAGTATCTAATTGAAAAATTATTTATGAATCTAATTAAAAATGTATAAATAGTTTAGGAATTTATTAAATAATTTAAAAATTAATTAAATATAAAAAAATATCACCTAATTGAAGAGTATCTTCTCTCAACAAACTTGTAAAGAAAAATTAAAATATAGTAAGAGGATTGATGTATCTAGAATTTGAAAATATTGACTGAAAGAAAAAATTAAAAATATTAAATTTAGAATATGCAAAGATAAAAATATTGAATTACAAAAGTTGAGAGTACTAAGTTAAAAACATGCAAAAATAAACATTTGATAGACATAAAAGTTGATAATACTGAATTTAAAAGTAGTTTACATAGATTCAAAAAGAATACTATAAAAATTTGGGTAAAATTTAAAAATTACTCAATATGTTCTTGAATTAATTAAATTTTATTAATTAGATCTTTAAATATTTTTTTAATTGAATTTGTGAATTTTTATTTATTTTTTAATTAATTATTTATTGATGGAGTTAATAGTAGTTAACGGTCGAAACCTAAATAAAAATATAAATAAAAGTTTAAAAATTTAATTAAAAATTATCGAATAATTCAATGTAGATTAATTTAACTTAATAGCTTTCAAACAATTAAAAAGTTAATATAATATATTAAAAGTATTAGTATAATATTTTTAAATAAAAAATTTATATAAGAGTAAAAAAGAAATATTGCGTAATATCATGAAATCTTAAAAGGATGTAAATGTAACTTAAAAAAGACATTAACAAATCTCTTTAAAAAGCAAATCAAAATAAAAGTGCAAAAAAATTATGTGTTTTGAAGGTTTTAACATTTTAAAAATTTCTCAGTTTTCACATACTACCTCCCTGTACTTCATTTAAACGACCCTGACTCAGATAAAACAGAGAGGTTGATCAAAATCAATGTCGCAGCATTCCTGTCCGTGAACTGAACGAGGTGGAGCGTCTCTTGGACGCGTTTCTCTCCCTCTCCAACCTAAAATTGTTAATGTCATCTTACTATATATACCTATTTTTAAGAGGCGGTTACTGCTGAGGGTTTGCTGAACGAATGTATTCGTGTGATTAACTATTTAACTTATTAAATCTATATAGTTGTCATAAATATTCTAGTGTTCATTTGATTCCAATTCAAATTAGAAGTTTGTTCAATGCATCAAAATTTGCTGTTGAAGGAAAAAGCTGAACAAGTTAAGAGAATCCCCTAGTTAAAAGAAGAAAACCCCTTTACATGATTGAGATTGAAATTATAAAAGTAGAATTAAAAAATAAAATTTCCAAATGCAGGGTTATTGAATGATTGAGATTATAAAAATAGATTTTGAAATTACCAGATAGTTTCCTAAAGTAATGTTAGAGAACAACATGGTATTGTAGTGAGGTTGAAGTCACATTACAACTTTGGGGATTAAGGTCATAATGCACTTGCTTATTATACAAAGCAGTATGATAAATGCATTGATTTAAGAAGAAAGGGTCGAAGCCTTTCTAACTAAACCGAGAGCATACATGACTAGCAGAAAACAACTTCAAGAACATGTAATTTTAACAAAACTTCATGAAAAAAAGCTAACAAGAACATGCACTTTTATCAGGATATAGACTTACCTTCCTCTGTATGCAAAGGGAACCTAGTACTTTGTAGTTATATGGAGGTACAGATTAGAAGATTTCATACCTTAGAGAAACTTATTCCCAAGGCAATCAGAGTGTATAAGGATAAGATGGACGAACCCTAACACATTGAGTGATGGTAACACATCTCAACTATCGAGGTTTGATTAAATTCTTTTGCACATCTTTCGATTGAAAGATTACATTTTCTAAAATAGTAAAGCTACAATGATTTTCTCTTGAAAATAGCGTGAATGTGTTAAAAGAAGGAGGCAGTGTTGATCAAGCAAATGAAAGTCAACATGTGTCTACCTAAATATGCTACAGAGAACATATATTTGAAATGGTGCTCTCGTGTTTTATGTGCTTTGTACAAAGCACCTCCCATAATTTTATTCTTTTTGTCTTTCATAGAAATGTATTTTCTCATATTGAATTTCCCTTCTGCAAGTAGCAACTAGCAAGTGTTTAATTCGAGCTTCTTAAATTCCACCCTTTTATAATGCAGCATACCAGATTGTTTCTGACACTTATTTTGGGATATTTCTTTTAGTGTATATGCAGAACTAAGCAATTCTGCTAAAAAAACATGAGCATCTTGGAGGAAAGTTTATAAAGATTGAAAGTTTGACAACACCTCAAGGAAACAAGTCAAAGCAATGGTTGCACACACCTGCAAGGCGAAAATTTGCTGTTGCTTACGGTGTCTTGGTCCTAAATCTGTATTTTGCAGTTGCTTATGGTGTCTTGCAGTTGCATAACTTATTTAATTTCTTTTTGCATACCTCTTTGTTGGCTTAATTGATGGAATGTACATGCTTCTTTAACGTCACAACTCAATATTGTACTGAGGAGCTTTTGGTTTGAGTTAAAGGAACTAAATTTATATGTCAAACAATTTATTGTATGAGAGTGGAATTCCAGACTGGGGATTAGGAAATTTTTGCTGAGATTCTAAAATTTTGTTAATATGGTGTTGGGAAGTGATTATTCAACATAACCACAATGGTATGAAAGGCTTTAACATGCTCTTTCCCCTACTTCTCCGAGAGTATCTATTGCGATTTACTTTTGTTTTGGTTAATAGTAGCAATATACAAACATCTATGTCAATTTTCTACTTTCCTCATTTTGTACACCTAAAATAGCAGACACCGTGAGTGAGAGCACCTACAACATGAAAAACATGGTTGTTACTTGTTATTTAGAACTATGACCCAAACAAAACAAGCTTCTTCCATTGTGCCTTGAACATATTTAGCCCATGAAATTCAGTGGAATAGCTCTGTGAATGAACTATCACTATACAAGACTTCCTAGTTTTTGAGACTATAGAATAGTGTGTAGTGGCATTAGAAAAGAATAAGTTCAGTTCAGTCAATTTTGATCTCGCACATAGACTGTCTGATATTGAACTCTTCAGCATCGGAAACAACGGTCTCAATAGTGAGAGGAAGGCCAGAAGAGAAGGTGAGTGTTGGCTTCACTTTTGGCACAACAAGTGGCGCAGCCTCATTGTTGAGAATCTGCAGCACTCTTCTCACGCAAGGTCGCTGAGCACTATCAGGATTAGCACAGCTCAACCCCAAGAGCAACAGCTTCCTCATTTCCTCCTCCTCAAACTCCCCATTCAACAGTTTGTCAGCAGCATCAGCTTCCCTTCAGAGTGCAACCCCCAAACCCAGTCAATCAGATTCACCATCTTGGACCCCTCTCTTTCAATTGGCCTCCTCCCACAAGCCACCTCAAGAACAACCACCTCAGCTGAAAACATCAGTCTTATCAGTGGCCTTCCCATGATGAAGATACTCGGGTGCTAGGTACCCCATTGTTCCAGCAGTAAGTGTGGACACAGGGCTCGTATCATGATCCATAAGCTTGGCCAATCCGAAATCCCCTAACCTCGGGTTGAAATTCCCATCCAGAAATATGTTCCCAGCCTTAATGTCCCTATGAATCACTCTCTGCTCACATTCTTGATGAAGGTAAACCAGCACAAAGCCAACCCAAGAGCAATGTTTTGCCTGTGAGACCAACTTAACAGCCTCCCCCTTCCAGGTTCCTTGTAAAGCATCTTGTCCAAGCTTCCATTGGGCATAAAGTCATAGATAAGCAGCAATTCCCCCTTGTCAACACACCAACCTTGCAGCTGAACCAAATTCTTGTGCCTCAAACTAGCTATGATGGAGAGTTCAGCCAGAAACTCAGTCGTCCCTTCGTGAGAATGTCTGGACCTTTTCACAGCAGCAATGATTCCCGAAGATATAAAGAAAGCTTTGTACACCGTCCCAAACGATCCATGCCCAACAATCCTACTCGGGTGAAACTCCCTCGTGGCAGCCTTCACCTCTTTGTAATCAAACGCCCTAGGACACGCCACGAAACCACTCTCAAACTTTCCTTTCTCTTTTCTCCCACCACCCCTCCATCTCCGAACAAAAACATACCCCAAGATTAAAAAAGCCACCAAGAAAGAGACGGGAACCGCAACAGCCACACCAATGCCAACCCTCTTGTCATGCTTCTTGGTGGAACCTGAACGCGAACCCGAAAGAGGAATAGTTCCCACCACGGAAACGTTGTGAGGGTGAAACCTCGTTCTTGCGGGAAAAAAGGTAGTGTGAAAGCTCCAACTTTGGATTTTGTGAAGCTGGTGCTTCCCTGAGTGGAAGCGGAGAAGCCAACGAAGAAGGGGTGTCTCAAGTGTTGAGAAAGATCGACAATGACAGAGAGGACGGGTTGGAAGGGTTCTGAAGTGGGTGAATAGCTCAAGAAAACGTTACGCAATGTGTGATTGGTGTTGTAGTCTATCAATGCAGTGATGGAGTTGCCGCTCTTGAGGTCGATACATTACAAGGTGGAGTCTCCGGTTTTGAGAGACTTGATGGCATGGACGTCGAAACGAGAGTCGAGGCGCGTGTCAAACTCGACGGCGACGAAGGAGGTGGTGGGGAGGCCAAGGGGGCCGGAGAGGTTGTTGGGGGAGAGGAAGAAGACGAGGCCGTCGCCGGAGGAGATGGAGAAGGAGAAGGTTGTGGAGAATGAGGCGAAGGTGGCGGTTTCAGGATCCAAGAGGGAGATGGGATGGCTGTATAGGAGTGAGCCGTTGGTGAGTCTTACGACGCCGTTTTTCATCAAAGAGGAATCGCCGAAGAGAGTTATGTTCTTTTTCATACTGAAAGAGGGGAAGTCGAAGCTGACGTTGTCTGCTACTGCCAAAGGAACAAGATGCCCATACCTGCTCTCTGTGGAAGCTGCTAAAATTTTTTCAAATTCTTTTTTTTAAATATCAATATTTTAATCCATACTACTTTTTTTTTTTTTTTATTTCGTCATATCTCTTATATTATTTTTTATTTTCATTTAATAACCAGTTTCTAAAATTTGATTTTTTTAATTATTTATCTCTTTTAACCTGTTATTATTTTTATTTATAAATTTATTTTTAATTAAAAATCTATATCATAATATAAATATTCTAAATATCTTTAGTATTAATGAGACACACTCTTATTCTCTTTTAAATATTTTATTAATATTAATTCATTTAATTTTTCTCATAAGATATATATTTATTATTTTAATTTTTATTGATTATGTATATGAAAGAATTAAGTAGGATTCTTAAAATTCTTTTTATATAAGACAAAAATAGACTCTTAACAAGTCTAATATAATAATGTATCTAGTGTATTATTTGTTCAACTTAGAAAAAAAATTCATGATTGAAAGTATTTTTATAAAAATAATGATATTAATATAAGAAATATTATAAATTGATTTTTTTAAAAAAAGATCAAGATAAACTTTTAATTTAATTTTTGAAAAAAAAGGAAATAGTATACTTGGAAGGAGAGTTTACAATTGATTTGTATTTAGCTTTGGTCGTATAATTTTAAAAAATATATAATTTTAATCTTAAAAAAATATTTATATATTTAGTATTTAATATTTTTGAAATTAAATAATTTAAATTTATCATCATATAAAATTTAATAATAAATATTGACGTGATTATAATTCATAACACGTGTGACTATTGTATTTTATAAAAATTTAATAATATTAAAAGAAATAATTTTTAAACAACTAAAAATAAATATAAACTTTTATAATTACGATGATGCTCTAGTCCCGTGGGCCAGCATGGTATCTGGGTAGAAGAAGGCTTATTGTTAATGTGTGGGCTCTTTCTTCCAACACTCCACCAATTTCACAAGTTTTACATTTCGAAAAGACTAGTCCCAAATATAAAATTACATTCTGAATTAAGTGTTTTTGAGATGTAAAAGAAACATCCCCCCAATTGGGTTTAATTTTTGGGTTCTGCTTGACTCTTCCAAATTTTACTGCTGTTAGCTCTCACAGGCTATTTCCTGCGTACTGCTGGCCCACTTGTTTGGAGACTTCGGTTTCTTCTTTGGGCTTTTCTTGGCCCGTCTTAATTCATTCTGTTGCCAAAATAAAAAAAATAAAAAGAGAAGCGTAAAGTATGGTATGGGGCATGGAATTTGGAATTTGGAATTTGACGTCTTTGTGTTGAACGCACTTATTCTTATGAAACAGAGTTTCTGTGGTATTCTTTTGATGGTGAAATTATTGAGCACGAGCACGTCCCCCAACACTGCCAGGTTCGGATGTTGCCATATCCTTCTCTGTCTGTAATTTTAATTCTCTGCAATGTCTTTTTAAATCAAATTTCCTCTGAAAGTTGTTTATGCTCCTTTTGGCAAATAATAGGAACTAATTTGCAATTTATAATTTTCATTCTATCCCTTTAGCAAATCCACCCAACCCAGTTTTCACCACCAATCCAGACTTTATTTCTTCTATCCTTTGCACAGTCTCACCATCTTCAATGTTCACTTTTTTTGCCTTGTGTAAAACCAATTGCTCTATTGCTTCATCGACGGTGATACTGCACCTCATTGTTATCAAATAAACTTCGAAAAATACCTAGTTTATGAATCAGCTGTTAGTGGCTGGCTGGTTTATCTCTGCTTTCTCATGCTATCTTTGGGAAAATTAGTTGATTAGTCGCTTGGTTAACTGGGTTTTCTTTTCTGAAGATTTATGGAAAATTGCACATCTTAACTGAGCTTTTCTTTAGATGAAATCATGACGTGTAAGTGTAAAGATTAAAAGGCTCTACTCAAAATTTTAGATTTCAGTTTCTGCCTTGGTGTATTAATTAAGTTTGTTTCTTTTTATGGTTTTGCTTCCGGAGATGTCTCACTCATTGTTAATAAATTAATTCCTTTACGCTAGTCTTTTTCTCATAAACAATTTCCTATAACTTTGTTTATACACCTAGTTGGAGAAAAATGAGATTTTTCGTTTTACTTGCAAATATTGCTTCACGTAATAGCTTTTCCTTTCATAGATCAACTTGCTATATTAAACCTGGTTGTTTCATTAAGAAAGGAAGACATGGTTGAGATTAATGTTTGTAGTTTGAGCTCGAAACACCATCTCTTCATGTTTAACTGAGTAAAAACACATCTTGTATTCTATTTGGAGCCTGAAACTGGAGTTCAATTAATCAAGGAAAAAACAAGTTGTTTTGCATTTAGATTTCAGCATTGCTTGTTTTTAATGGTTTCAGGTCATGGATGCTCCACTGCCACTGAATAAATTGGCTTTAGATTTGATTAGTAATGAACCCTCCCCTGGAAACACGAGCAAGTATGTTCCTGTATTTATTTTGTTTAATTTTGTGAGGTAGTTTTCTGTTGACCTTATTAATAATTATGACATTCTGTCTCCCAATAAAACAACAGCAAGATATATGTAATTCTGGTGGCAACTGGAAGCTTTAATCCACCTACTTTCATGCATTTACGCATGTTTGGTGAGTTGAGTTTATAGCTCAGATTCTTTCATTAAGTTTGCACTGCAGAAAATTGTTATTCTACTACTCTGAAATATCTATACTGCTTTGCCGCTTATAAAACTCCAATCTGAATAATTTAAACTCCTTCCACTCCTCTAACAAAATGAAATAACATCTTGAATGTAAGTTCATTCTTGAAGGTATTGATTACTGAACAATTAGATACTTTTCTTTTTTGCCGTTGAGTGTAGAAGAATTGAGGGGGAAAAATTAAGATCTCATATACATCGTGTGAAAAAAATAAAAGGCAATGGTTGCTCAATAGTGTAGTAGCCAACACTGCATGACATGATAATCACTTTATTATTTACAGTGGTTTTGGCATTTTGTGATCAAACCATGTGTTAACCATTGGTAAAATATACTCATTATAAATTATATAATAATATAGGCTTCTGTGTCTACTGGAATTAATATTATAATTATAAACGCCATATACATATAAATGATATAATTTGATTTGTTATTGAAATTCTATGTTGTACATACTACATAGATGTTCAAAAGAGTTGGGTTTGCATGGAAACAATTCATACCTGTGCATCTTCTTGTATCGTTAGCATCCTTGAGTTATGATCTCCAAGTTTCTTATTTCTAAATGAAGGTCAATGGGAGTATTCAGAATTTCCCTCTAATTCCCTTCAAGTACTACTTGATTGAATTTCATTAACTCAATTTCTTGAATTATGTGCAATTCAATTTTTAATTTCATTAATTTCTGCTAGTCTGATATTTTTCAAAAAAAAATAAAATTGTGGATGTTACCCTCAGAGCTTGCAAGAGATATGTTGAATTCAGACGGCTACTGCGTAATTGGAGGTTACTTGTCTCCTGTGAATGACGCATACAAGAAAAAGGTATAAAGTTGTCAAGCAAAGAGAGAAAAGGATTCTTGATTTATTATATATATACAAGAGAGTCTGTTAAACTTGTTGGCAAAATAAATGATTAAATAAGGTAAAACATATGCTTGGCATGTGAGAAACACTGTAATTATTATGAGTCTGTCAGCAGTCTATTTGAGATTTAAAACCCTTGAGTGAGTTTTTAATTTACTATTTTCAGCAAAAAGATCAAATCCTATAATTCTATTCATGAAATTATGATATTCATTAAGTGATACTATTAGTGGAGTTATAAGGTTGGTCTAATGGTTGAAGGGAGAAAGAGGCAGGGAGAGGTCGCAGGTTCGAATACTTCCCGCTAACAAAAAATTAATAAAACTAACAATAAACATTTGTCAATCTAAAAAAAATGTGATGCTAATAGTTTCATTGCCACATGTTGGTCTAATTGTAATATACTTCTATGTTTATATAGGGCCTAATATCTGCTGATCATCGGATACAATTATGTCATTTAGCCTGCAAAAGTTCAGATTTTGTAATGGTTGATCCATGGGAGGTAAATTATTCTTTCTATCAGCTAGATTGCATGTCTTTCTATTCACTGTGCATGTAAAAAAGTTTCATTATATTATACATAGATTTGAATCTGAGAAACGGTGCTTTAATGTCATGTGCGTTGTGAGAAATATTTTGCTCTCTGGCTAACTTGATTTATTAATAATTTGCTTTTTAATCTGGCTATAAACTGCCACAGGCAAGTCAGAGCACGTATCAACGCACTTTAACTGTTCTCTCCAGAGTCCACAATTCTGTTTGTGAGACAGGGTTGGTATCTAGAGGTATGCTCAACAAACAAACCTTCGATGAAGCCACATTAATCTAATTGTGATCTCAAATTGTTCCCCAGCCCCATCTAAAAATTAAAAACAGGGGAAGAAGTAACACTAACATTGACTCTATTAATCTCTTTTAAGAATTAAATACCAGTCACACTAATGATAATCCCTACTGCTGATGAACTTTTAAAAAACTGTGGTGCTAAGGATTCGGTGTTAGGAATACTTTGTGAATTATATGATTAATATATGGATTTTAATGTTTGGACATGTTTTTCTGTCTCTGGTTTTAGGTGGTCAATTTACTCTAGTATTTTGTGGAATTTCTTAGTGCTATATGGATGCTTGAATGGATGGGCAATTTGGTTCTTTATGGTGCTAAAGCCTTCAAAAGTTATCTATCATCTATCTTATATGTTCTTTGATTTAAATGTGATTTAGTCTAAAAGGAGCACTAATAGTTCTCTTCATTAATTAAAAATGTTGTGCTAGGTTTTCATTTCTTTCTATACATGTTTTTGACAATGTTGCAACAATACAATAACTTGCTTTTGTGTTGATTAGTGTAGAATCCCTCAAGGTCATGCTTCTCTGTGGTTCTGATCTCCTTCATTCTTTTGGCATTCCTGGATTCTGGATCCGTGACCAGGTACTTATGCATTCAATATAATGGAAAAATCTAATATTGTTTCACATAGATTAGTTTCACATGGAGTTATTTGACGATTCTTGAGACCTTGGCCCACCTAATAATTTTGGTAAACCAACCTTAAATGGTCCTGGAATTCAAACCTCGAAGTCAGAGGAACTATATTGATTTTGTGGTGTTTTTACTGTTGGAATTAACAAGCTTATTGAGTCAAATATTCTTATTTCTTCCAACGTACAGATACAAGGCTTGGGTAGAGTATAGATTAGAAGTGTCAAACTAATTAATTGACTAAATTTTGAATTGAAAATGGATAACCATTAATCCATTTATGATCCTTTAAAAATATATTAAAAAAATTATAATTCATCCATAACTCATTTCATAAAAAAAAGGTCCTACTCATCCATTATATTTGTTTTTCAAAAAATATTTTTCTAAAATAAAGTTTAATATTTATAATTCTTACACTCATACCATAGAATCCAACATTTATCTCAAAGACCTATCTCCAAGTAATGAACTTTGAACTATTTGATTCAATGGATTGCAAAATATGTTGAATGGCTCATTTATCTATCCAATAACAAATGGTGATCCAATTCAACTAATCTATTAAGTTTTATTTTTGTAATTGATTGATTGATTTATACCCGATGGATTAGACAGTTAGTGGATAAACAGATTGAATTGCCACATGTTACTGAATATTGATTTGCCATAGGTTGTGGAAACGATGAACTATAGTTTTGCTATTGTACTTTAGGTTAAAACTATATGCAAAGATTATGGAGTAGTCTGCATTCGCAGAGAAGGACAAGATGTTGAGAAGACTATATCTAAAGATGAAATTCTGAATGAGAATCAGGTATATCACATTTCAAGCTTGTCCTATTTCCTATTTGCGTTTAAAATGAAATTTCGCGTATGAATTTTGGACATTTTCAAAATCTGTTTACAGTGTATTTGTATTTGACCATATTAAAGTCAAATTATAGGCCGACTGATGAAATCCTTCTTTGATGCCCCATATACAAAGGCGTGTTGATGTTCGATCATCACGGGAATTTCAAACTTAATGGATAAAATTTATTACCTTTGTGTGTGTGCATGTGTGTGCTAGCGTGCGTGGTTTTTTGTTGCTATGACTTGTTAGAATTGATCAATTCCTCTTAACCTTGATTACTGATTAGCTTTTAACCATGGACATTCCTTTTGCTAGAGGTGTTAGAGTGTGAGATACGTGTCCTACTGTAACACCTTCCTGACATTTTGTTTGACATGTGTCGGCCGGATACTACTTATTAAATGTACACTACCTTCCTGTATGGCTTGGATACTTGAACCATGATACCTTCATATGAATGGATACTTAAAGGACACTAGTATTATATAAACTATAATTTTATTTTTCATATATTCAGTAATGAAACAAAATTTCTGGAGACCGGACTTTTTCTTAGCGTTTTGCTATGTATTTATGATGAACAAGAATAAAGTTTAGAATGAATTGCTTTGCTACTCAGCTTTTATGCATAATTAAATTTTCCACTACAATTTTTTAGGAAAATATCAAAGTTGTGGATGAACTTGTACCAAATCAAATAAGCTCAACCAGAGTAAGGTAATGTCATGACCTTGTTTACTTTCAAGAGTTACAGGACGATAATTTAAAAAAGAGAGACGTTGTTCAATTTTCTTGTCTCTTTCACTAATTTCAGGAATTGCATTGCAAGAGGATTATCAATAAAATACCTTACTGCGGATGAAGTGATTGATTATATCAGAGAACAACAATTGTACTTGAACTTAAACGATAAATAATTATTGCTGTTTATCATTGCATTATGTATGGCATATGGGTGTTTGCAAGAGCCATTGCGCTATCCGAGCCAATTTTCAATAAACAGATGATTTTTGTGTTGTAAATTTGCAGATAAATAAACATTACATAATTTATGCAATCAATTGCAAATACTCTAGAGCATTGAAGTTGCTCACTTTAACTTTGTTGGCCACTGTCAGTGAAATAGTATTGCAAATAGGTAGGTATTGATAAATTGAGAAAAAGTGTTGTTTTCTCATATTTAAAGGTGTCTTAAAATGTAGTGTAATTTAATATTTATTTTTCTCTTAAACTTTTATTGAATTAATATGGTTGTGTAGAAAAAAAAAATCGAGAGTATTTTTTATTAGTCTTAATATATTAAAATTTATTTAAAGAATTAGTCATTTTCAATGGATACTCTTTGTTATTGTAAGCTTAAAAAATTTATGATGCGTCAATTATATTACATTATATTAGTTATTTAAAAAGATTGTATACATATGTACAAATATAGTAAACATCAATAAATGAGCTTGATATTCATACTAGTTATAAAGGTAGTAAAATTTATTAATATAAGTGTCCACAGATTTGATAATATTGTAAAAATTTTAAAAAAAATTATACATTAATTTTATATATCATTATTTAATTACATATCATTATACATGGTAAGTTAAATTTTATAATCATTATACTAGTTATAAAGGTAGTCAAATTTATTAAATAAAATGTGAACACATTTGATAATAATGTAAAAATTTTAAGAAAAAAAAATTATACATTAATTTTATATTATTATTTAATTACATATTATTATATATGGTAAATTAAATTTTATAATAATTATTTTAAAATTTATATTAATGATAGTTAATAATTTGAACATGATATAAAATTATTTTAAATTAAAAATATCTCAAAATTAAACTCTAGCCTAATATTTTACAATCGATTACTTCTCACTCGATACAATTTACTTTCGCCTACCCTTATATAGCGGCACAAAAAAGACAATTTTAATTGTCCGAAACATTTTAAGACAACTTCAAATATGACAAAACATCACACTTTTTTTTTTTTCTTTTTCTTAACAGAATAACAGAAAAAAGATAGCATGTCTCTTATATATATTAGACTATATATAACAGAGATATCCAACCAGAAATGCATTCCTATGATCATTGTTGTCCTGCCACATACATTTCATCAAATGAGTTACCGAAGGAGTAAGCAACATGATGATCATATTCATAGTAAAGATTGGCAGTAGTATTGGTAGTAGAAGCACCAACACTTGACCCATCACTATAAAACCCACCCATTGGGTCTGGAAATGGAGGAACCACTGGGGGTGGGAAAACACTAACAGCATCATTTGCAGGGGAACCCGCACGATGTGGGACTCGGTTGGCACCTTCACGAACATGATGTTGACGATAGCGATGGAGGAAAAGGGTGAGAAGCTCAGCATAATTATCGAAACCTAACTTGGCCATAGCATATATCAAGTCTTCAGCAGTAACAGTTTTTCGTTGCTCCACTTGGCAACGGTGGTTAGCCACCCCAGTGATGAAACAAATGAACTCAGTCACACACTCAACTATTTTGACCTTGGATTCATCCGTCACTTTTGCATACCTTGGAAGAACCTTGCGTATCAGCCTTTGCACGCACGCAATGGGCACGCTTCGATTTTCTTCACGCACAGCTTCGGCATGGTTCTGCATGGGAATTGAATCTAACACACACCAACTTTTGTAAATAATCATAATCAGATACTATTTTAAACAACGCCTGCAACATATTTTTCAATTTATTTATTTTCTGCCGTTATTACTAGTTCAAATTTGTTTGGATTTATAAATTCAAGCTAGAATCTTGTTAAATAAAACTTAGACTTAATTCCACTTTCTCTCTACACTACTGCTTCTATGTTTTGTTTGGTTTGAGAAAAAGAGTAAAAGAAAAATAAATAAAAAAAGAAAAGTAAAAGAGTAGAAAGTTAGATAATTTTAAAATTGTTAGGAATGAGAGAAAATAAAAAAAAAAATACTTTCTTCTATTTGATTGTGCAGAAAGTAAAAGAAGAAAATTTTGATATATAATGACATAAATATTCTTAATTAAAAATAAGAATAATTTGATATTTTAATTTCAAAAAAGTAATTTTTCCTCCTTCCTTTCAAAATGGTGATTGCAAAAATAGTAGGCCTATTTACTTTTTCAGCTTTTTGGATTTTATTTTCTTTCTCTGGGTAAGATTTATAAAATTTTGTAATTTTTATTAAATTTTAATCGAAATAAAAGTGTGTTAGTGAGTAGATTGTAAAAATTTCTTTAATTTTTTTTTAGTGAAATGAAAAAAAATAAAAAAGTTTACTATTAATTTTCAAAATATTATTAAAAATATTTTAATTTTAACTACAATATTTAAATATAAAATAAAATTTCAAGATATTATTAAAAGGGTTATTCTAATTTTAATTTTTTAGTAATATATTAAAAAAATTATAACACTATTAATATTGTATTTCAATTACCAAAGTATCAAAATAAAATAAAAAATACAGTTTTACTAAAAAAAAATTTAATACATAAGTCATTAAATTATAAATAAGATATAATATTAAAAAATATAAGTTATTGTTTATTTCATTTTATAATATATTATTTATTTAAAAGTAATAAATATATGTATATTTTTTTCCATGCATATTTAAGTTAAATATAATATATTTTTCATACATATCCTAAACAAGTTAAAACCTTGTTTGAATAAATTTCTACATAAGCATTTGTAAAAGATAAAATAAAATAAATTTTTCACATAAATTTAAATTAACTTATAAATAAGATAATTTATAAAAGTTACTTCATTTATTTTTTAAAAAATACATTTTAACTTATAATTTTTCTTTTTTTTTATTATTTTCTTCTTTACTTTTGTATGTATTTGAGAGAGAGAAATTATCCAAACTTAGTGGTGTTCTTATACATGGTATTAAAACATGTGATATAATTCAAACTTTGTCATGCATGAACACATTCTTCAAATAAAAATGGGACACCCAAAATTATAAAATCATGATATTTTAGAAATTAAAAATGTAATTAAACCTAAAAGATAAGACTAGTGTGATTATATGTAAGAACTTAAAGAGTGCACCATGAGTAATTTGTGTAGCCCATGTATTTTGGTGGTGCAAAGAACTAATGGGTAAAGAATACAAAAGATGACTCGCACCAAACTATTAAAGGATGAGAATGGAAAATGAGGATGAGGACAAATTTATGCAGGTATACTATGCATGCATGCAGAGACAGATGAGAATGAGATTAACATAACGGAAGGGGGAGTGGACTATGTCATGTGATCCATCTCAGGACTGTATAAAATAGTGCGAATGTAACGCCAGCCAAAGATGCTTTGTAGATAAAACCAAGAGAGTTGAGCTCATACAACCAAAAATGCATGCTATCATGCAGCTTTCTTTATTTGTCTGTACTATCCCTTTAGCGTGACATATTAAACATATCCAAGGTGGCAAATTTTGTCTTAAACCTCTCACTTGAGGGAACTCCTGCTTCTAATGGAGTGGACGATAAACCCAGGAGAAGAATAAAAAATTACCAAGATGTATTTGTTTTATTTTTCTCAAAGAATATATATTACTATTTTTCTTTTTTTGCTCACAAATTACTTTTGAAATAGGTAAATTTTAAAAAATCGAATTAACATTTTAGAAATCACCATTCGGCCAGATATAAAAAAGAAAAATGTATTAGAAGTAAATCAGGATAAAAAATCAAAAGAGAAAATATACGTTAAGACCTGAAATGTAACAATCTATGAAGACAAAAAAACAAAATTTTCAAGTCGAGTATCAGACGTTCGAAAAATCAAAATACGTATGCATATCCCACTTTTCCATCAACAACTCCAAGAGCATAAGCAGAAAAGGAAAATACTTCACACACACAGAAGCAGTCGTGGCCAAGAGATTCCTCAGAAAAAAAAAATTAAAAAACGAAAGAATACGAGAGATAAAACTCTGATATAAAATTACCGAAATTGACGATAAAAGAATAAATATTATAGAAAATTATCTAATCCAGTATAGATATCATATGAACCTGGCCTTGGAGATTATGTTTATACAATGCATATGAGTAATAAAATGGAAGGACAATGTGACTAATTTGTATTTTTTGGAGTACTTACCAGAGCTTGATTTTTCGGGCTGGCCATAATGAAAGAAAGAATGTCCATTTTCCATGACTCCCTAAAGAAAAGAGTATAAGGTTGAATCTTTTTTTTTAATTTGCTTCTTGAAAGGAACTGGTTTTAGTGACTTAAATTTATAAAGGAGAAAAGTAGATCTGATAGTGTGATGGGTGTTAAAAATAAGGGATGTAAAACGTTTTCGGTTTTTAAGAATAATTTATTGTGATGGCTAAAAATTTATTATATTATAATTCTAGAATTGATCAATTAAAATAAAATAAAAATAGGTCAATAAATTGATTAAGATGGCGTTTAATTTTAAATTTATTTTCTCCTTTATAATATTTTGTATTTTGTTATTCCAAAATACAACACATATAATTTTACCAAAAATAAAATATGATTTTGATATTTAATTTTTAATGAATTACTTTATTAGTTATATATTTTTTAATAATCATAACATTAGGACATATTACAATTTTTAAAATATTCAACAATAAAAATTTATCAAATTGACATGCTAATAAATTGTAGAAATTTAAATATAAATCAATCCTTAATTAAACATCGTATATTAAAAATAATTGTTAGCAAGAGATAAAAATAAAACTCAGTTACTCTCAAACCAAAATCAACATAAATTATATTATAAAAAATTGAATAATGGAAAATCCTTTAATGTCTCCAAAAGAAGTAAAAAAAATAGAAAATGTGAAAAAAAAATTATCAACATAAGAAAATAAAAACAAGATTGGAAAATATCAATTTTTTTTATCTTTATTCTTTTAAACATGAAACTTAAATTTTGTTAAAGATCCTATAAATTTAACTAATCAATTGTTTTAGTGATGTCCTTTTCTTCTTTTATTAGATAAATTTTTAAATGATAAAATCAATTATTTCAAAGTATAATTACATATTTTAATTCATATGTCAATATATCCACCTGTATAAATCTACTTTTTCTTCTTAAATTAGCTAGAAATAACATTATTATCTCATATTATTTTATTTTTTACTGAATTTAAGATCTTAAAATAACTAATTTAGTTATACTAATATTATTATTTTATATTTATTAATTATTATTCTAAATATTTTTTACAGCTTATTATTTGAGATCTTAAAATAATTTATAAAAAAATAATTTTCTACTTTTTTTAAGAAGCAAATTATATCATCTTAAAGGAAAACATTTATTTAAAAAATGTTTTTAAAAAAAAATAATTAATTTGATCTTTATAATTATATAAACTTTACCTTTTAATCTTTATATTTAAAATCATCCATTTTAGTTCTTAGATAAATAATTTTTTTTCCTTTTTAATCATTAGAGTTACAAAATAACGAAGATTAAAAGATTAAATTAATGTACTGATAGAGACAAAAAAAAATTGATTGCACAAGGATTAAAGTGGATAATTTTTAAATATAAAGATCAAAAAGATAAAATTTGTGTAATTATAAAAATTAAATAAATAATATTTCGTTTTCAGAAATAGTTTTTTAAAGTTTTGACAAATCTATATTGACAATTAAACAACAGTTCAACAACAAATCATGAATTTTTTTAACCCAAAATCATAAGTGCATTGATTAGTAAAAAAAAATATTAAAGACCTATCAATCATAATATTTTTTTAAATAAAATTTTACTTCATTAAAACTATTATTATTCTTAACTATACTAATTGAAAGCATAAAAATAATAATATAAAAAAATAATATTCTTGATCTTAAATTAACAAATCTTTATATTGGCACAGAAAAAAATTATGAGATAAGAATATTTATTAATAATTCAATTGTTTACGAGATGAATTGACTTTAAAAGAAAAAATGATAATTATACATATGCAATAGTATAAATGTTATACTATATACTATAGTATAATATGTTATACATATGCAACATTTAATTATAATTTTACTTTTTAATATATTTGATACTAAGAATTAATATTTTAAATATTTATATAATCTTAAAATATTTTATAAAATATTAATAAATAATTTTCACGCATGTATACGGTCACACACTCTAGTGTATTAAATATGAAAACATCTTTAAAAAACATGAAACCTTAATTCGCTATGGTACATGAGACTAGCTCCTTATTCAATTGTTGTCGATTTATAGACTTAACTATTTTAAAGTACAAAAGGATTCAATGAGAAAGTTAAAATATGAATACTAGTAATTTGAATTAAAATTCTTAATGATTTTAGCTGACTTTAAATTAACAATAAATAAACTAAATTTCATTTAATTAATATATTATTAAGTCTTTATACTAGAAACAAATGAAATATTTTTTAATCCTAATTATAATAAATATAGACTTATTTTTAAATATATTAAATGTTAATTTTTATGTTTCTTAAATTTATTATGAAGTTTTTTAATTAATGAAACATGCATTCATTTTTCATAAAAGTTGATGCATTTATTGAACTATTAATAATATAAGTCTTACTCTGCAACTACCATTAAAATTATTTAATTTTATGAATATTTTTTTGACTAAAGTTTAAATTTATGATATTATTAATTAAAATTACCTAACTTGATGACTTTTATTGATTTTGATTAATTATTTATTTATTTCTTATATATAGGACCACAAGTAATGTTAGATTATTTAATAAATTTAAAGTTTGATTATCTATCATAAGTGAACCAAGTATTTTAGAATATAAACTTATTAAACTAATTACACACACATATGTATACAACAAAATATTTGAATATAATCCTCTCACATATAGTAAAAAAAAAAAAAGTTTTTAACTAGAGTAATCAATCCAATAACTAGGACTTATTCATACTATACCAAGTTTTAAAGATTTAAGGTGGTCCCTCATAAAGGCCATCCTTAATATCCTCATCTTCTACTAAGTAATCATCATCCTCTAACCATTTGTTAGACCTATGTGATTTAGGGGCTGATGCGGAAACCCAAGTAGGAAAAAGAAATATTAAGCGAGTACTCAAAGAAGAAAACTTGTACTACTAAGCCACTAACACTAGTTGAGCATCTAGTATAGTGGAGCCAAACAATGGTAGTGAAGATGGAGGAATGCGAAAATATCCCAAAGTTGATGGGTAGGTAAGTATTATAGGAATCTTAAAAAAGCAAGTGATACTAACACATAAGGTTCAACAAGTATAAAAGTAAAAGTAACTATTCCATGGAAGTTTTCTTCCATGAAATAAGAATCATGAGTCCATAATCCTTGCTCATTGAAGTGGAGGGCCAACCTCCTAATCATTGACAATTCTATCATCATACTTTACTCCTATCCATCACGTCATATCAAGAACACACAAAACCAAGAAAAGAAATAAAGAAATAAGTGAGACAATTTAGTCGTTAACTCAAGTCACAAAATTAGCCTTAGGATTTAACCAAGCAAAATAATCAAAGTTAGTGATTAATTGGATATGATATGTAGTATGATTTTATGATTTACCGAAGTTGTGATTGACTCATGTGTGCAAGTTCATTCCAATTGGTGCTCATCATCAAAGCATTCACAATTCATTTGGGGAGATAATTTTATGAGTAAATATTGTTTTGGTTAGTACTTTATACTTCCTATTTCATAAGACTTATATGACTTTGGCTGCTTAACATGATTGAGTTTATTGAGCCTTCAAGCTCATTAATATTATCTCAATTTAACTCAATAGAGTTGGCATAATAATAATTAGACATCCTATGCTTACACATTTTAAGGACATTCTATTTAGTAAGGAATCGCATGTTCGATTTTCATTAAGTACGAAAATTTTTTGGACCAATAGTAATCACAATATTGTGAGCAAGATTAGTCTTTGTCCTTATGGGTTGGAGGATACTTAAGACAATACCAAAAAAAATGTCATCTCAATTTCATAATTATTTCAGGTTCAAAATCAATATAATCAATTTAATATCTTAATCATTATTCAATCCTAGGATTTAATCACTTGTAAGAAGAAAATAATACATTACATGTAGTGAAACTTCACTTTACCACCATGTTCATCCTTATAGGACCAAAGTAAAAATAAATAAAATGAGAAAAAAAAACTTGAAAATTAGACAAAAATTGCATTTTTTTTTTAAATAGGAGGACCAAATGTTACTTATTTAAAATAGATTAACCAAAATTATAGATTGAACAAAATAGAAAAACTAAAATTGTATTTAAACCTTGATTCTAAGTTCATCCAATAACTCATAACTATTCTTTATCCAATTCCACTAATTCAAAAGAACATTTAATTCTCTTTTCATGTAACACGACTAAATTTTATTCAAAAGGTCCAAGAGCCAAAAAAATATTTGATTCATTTTCTCAATAACGCATGGCCATGAGCGTCAAAAGACAAAATAAACCATGTTCAACACCTTTTTCAAGTGATTTTAAGTAAATAACTAAATAAATTCTTATTCAACCTCTATTGTATGTTACATAAATAAGAAATGTAAACTTCAACCTAAAATCTTCGTTTCTTCCTTTCAACTTATTGAGCTATCAATTACATAGTTATAGAAAAATTGATTTATTTTTCATATACAAGAAAATTATGTTCTTTTAAAATAATTTTGTGCTCAATCTCTAATCTATAAGAAATTGAATTATTCAAATATATTTAATTTTAAATAAACATATTCAATTATATTTAATTTAGTAAAAAAGATTATATTATTATTATTCTAAACCTTAACCCCACAAATATCACATAAGATATTAAAACAATTAAGTAAAACAATAAAAGACAAAATAAAGAATTAAGGGTTAGAAAATAATGCACTAATGATTTTTATATTAGTTTGGTCAATATGACCTGCATCTAGTACTTAAATTCCAACTTGAGATTTTTCATTAAGAATGACAATTACAAAGACAAAGCTTAATATGTAAACACCACAACAACTTTTGAGGTGTATCCTTCTTGAAACCTACACTCAATACTTGAGTCAACAATTACAAAAACTAAGTTGATTATGTCTAAAAAGCATAAAAAAAATAACAAACTAAAATATATGTAAATAAATAAAATACATTGAAAATTATAAAAAAATATAATGTGATAATGTATTATTAAATTTAGTAAAATATATTTATAACTTGATAAAATTAAATTAGTGGTAAGAATTTAGATACTATGCATAAGGTTTTAACATCGGCACTTATACTATTATTATAATAAATAATCTTTTTAAAAATAAAAATGGATAAAGTCAATCATTTAAATCTTGTTTTGTTAACGTGGATAAACCTTAGACATGGGTCTACCTATTTAAGATTAATTTTTTTTAATATTTTAAAATTCAAATGTTTTAGAATCAATTGAATTGATAAAAAAAAAAGCATTTTTTCTTGATCCAACTAGTTAATCTGGTTCTAGATTCTGATACAAAATTAGAATCACTATCATTGTAAATAATTTAAAATTATCATTAAAAAACTACAAATAATATAAAAAGTTAAAGATATTTTTGTATGTGTCATCATCTAGTATTTTAAGAAATTAAAATAAAATTTACATTTAATACAAAAATAATAATATTCTCGTATTTTAAGACTATTTTATAATGTTTGAATAG
>JAMLFT010003594.1:0-21638 GCA_026544285.1 Pachyrhizus erosus | reverse complement strand
TTTATTATTTTAATTTTTAATTTTTTACTTAAGTTTATTTATTTATTTAAATTAATTTTTAATTTAATTTATTACTAAATTTATTTTTATTAATTTCATTTAATTTATTTAATTTTTATTTATTTTAGCAATTTATTTGAATGTCATTTAATGCAGTTATTTAAGTTTATTTTTTTTATTTTTAAATTTTAAAAAAGTCACCATTTGATCTAACTATGTCCATGTGACAATTTTATTTAAATGCGCTGTCACGTGACTCGTATTTTAATTTTTTTTATGGATTTAAATATAATTTTATTGTTTTTATTTTAGATAATTAATAATTTTAGCTTATTCATTTTACAATAAAAATATTTAGTCTTTCTATTTTAAAAAAATATAATTTTAGTCTAATTCTTAATTTTTTATATATTTTATTTTGATCTAATTAAATACTAAACTTAATATATTCACTTAAGGTTTAAAAAAATAATTTAATTAATTAAAAAATATTAAAAATTATATTGTATTTTTATTTAAACTTATCATATTAATTATTTTTTATTATTATTTTTAATACCTTAATCAAAACTTCTTTAAATTTCATGTAAAATGGAATGGAAAGAGTATTATAAATAATAATAACAAAGCACACAATAATAACATCGACGAGTGTCTCTCCAAATCAAATTCCAATCCTAAATAACTGAATTACTAGACGAGATTAGCATATGAAAGAAAAGATTATATATAATCTATAATAAGACAATACCCTATCAAGATCAGTGTGTGTGAGGCCACATGGTCATTACATGCCATACAATTTCCCAGACCGGTTAATCTTTCTTCTATGCGCTGAACAACACCTTGGTCAGGTACTGTTTCTCAAATATAGAACCTCTTCAACAATAGCCATGGCAGAAAGATTAAGTACCATAAGTCAGTACAATATCATAACTGGTGCTGAGTAGATATGCCATAAAAGAGGAAAACACTAGTTACAATACCATTTATTTTTATTATAATCCTATACCATAAAGAGCATTTTCGTATTAAGTGACAAATAAACTGATCAAAACCCATTGGAAGAATGAAAAAAATGTTGAAAATGCTTGTAGGCAGCAAAACAAAACTTTTTAGTACTGTTTGGACACTGGACAATTAAATAAGTTTCTACTCAACCAACCATCAAAGTAGAGTACCCGGTTTATAATTTGGTGACCACAAGACACAGAAATGGTTATAATCATATATACAATTTTTCACGATCTCATCAATGCTAACAACACTCAACATCATTGTTCAAATGCCAAGAAACATTTAAAGAGTTCTTTTACATGAATCATGAATGAATGGTTTTTAAGACAGAAAAGGGAGCTATATATTTTAGATATCCATGTAGCTTCTAATTCTTTACCACTTAAAATTTGCCTTCATATTGTCGTGATCCTTTGAAATACATGTATAGCCCTTTAAAATACGGTACTTCCAAGCAGTCTTTTTCAACAAATTAAAAGTCCGATGATTTTGTAAAGAGAACTTTGAAAACCAAGCATCTATGACCATGACATACCAAAATAAAAGACTACAGCACCAACTTTTGATCACTCTTACTCCCATTACAAAACATGAAGATTATTAACATCGTAGAAGAACTGTCAACCATTGACAAACAGAATCTCGTACTGCGTTTTTCCTTTGTCAACTAAACTTATTTATAGCCCTATTTCATATTAAAAAAACTTTTTTACATAGGTATGATCTATCCCTAAAGATAATAATTGGCTAAAAGGCCAACATTTTTTTTTATATAAAATAAACTGTAAATTATAAAAATTAAAATTATTGTTACTCTAAACATAATATCGGTAAAAATAGACAGTTGAGTTTAATTTGTTTATATAAATTTATTTTTAAAATTTAACATAATTTTTATGATAAGTTATCTATACATATACTTTGCAATAAGGTTTTTAAAAAGGGATGTGTATGTGATTTTAATATATTATTTTAATAAATTTAATATAATATTTATATTAACAAAAATTATTATTTGTATTTATTTAAATAGGTTGATCTATTAGGAGGATAAAAGAATTTTTGAATGTCCTAAGTTTGACCTATAAGTTAAAGGTTTTTACAAAAAATTTGATCAAGTTTATTTTCTAAAAAAGTCGAAGTTAGCTTTGACCTGAAAAAGACTAAGTCATACGTTTATGCAGGATAATTTGATTTATTTTCATCCTAGTACTAAGTCAATTTCATAATACAAGTAGTAAAAACTTAATTTAAATAATATAAAAAGGTTCCTTTAAGAAAAAGAAAAAAACTAAATACAGCCTTAATTCAATTGGTTCCCTTACTAGATATTTTATGGCTTTGAATATCAGATTGGCGCAGTATAAAAAAAAGAAAGATTCGATAAGATGTGAAAAATGAGTAATTGGATAATTAATTGTATGTTTGTATTTTTTTTTTAAATTAACTGTCGTAGAATTAGTTTTTAATTTGAACATGTTAATTAAAAATAATTTGTCCAAAGTACTTTTAAGTAATACATATAATTGTTTTGATTGCATAAAAATTACTTTTGAGTAATAAATTATCAAATGCACTAAATATTTGACAAATACTAACAATTGCTTCAAAAGTAAGAAATAAAACAAATCCTATTTAAAAAATATTTATTATATTTAAATTATACAATTATTTAATACTTAATTTTTAAGCAATGTTTATTAGATGTATTTGATATTCTTAATTATATAAATGTCTACTGATGTAAATTATAAAAGTTTATTTTTCTTAATGGAAAAAAGTTTATTTATAGAAAAAAAAAAGGTATTGTGAGAATCTAATCAGTTGAACTGAAGAGGTGTAATGTGATTTCTGAATATTGTAAGTCTAAGATTAAAAAATATTATTTAATTAGTATCTTGAAAATAGTTTTAAGATATTATAGTCTTTGAGAGAAGAAGGAAAAATTGTTTGTAGTTTGTAATGTAAAATTTAAACAATAACTTCTAATATAATTAACTTAAATATATTGCAAAAGCATTTTTTTAATGCTTTTATATTACAATTATCTTAAATTTTGTGTATTTTGGAAATAAATTCATTAAAGGATAGAACTCTTTTGTCTTTTTGTTAACAAGACTACTTCATATATTTATTTAACTTGGATGTTTTACAGTTGATTTTGAGTAAATTGTCTACAGAATAGGACAATGTAAAAAAATTTACTGTATGATCTTATTATAAATTGGGATGCAAAGTAATTTCATTAATTTTTATAATAATTATCTTAAAAATTATATTATAATAATTTTTTATGAATTGAAAATATAATTTTTTTATATTAACAATACATAACCATTGAACTGTTTAATTTTTCATTCTCCTTTTACATTTTATTTTGCACTCACTCAATTCAAAAGTTTTAGTCTGACTATAGTGTTTTTGGGCAAGGAAGGGCCTCAGGCCCAACAAACAAAATTAACTACATACTCTACGTTCCCAGTTATTCCCTACACCTAAAAAGTTATTTCTTGTACCTTTTATAGTTCTCGGAAAATGTAAATATTACATTTAAAATTAGTACAAAAAGTAATTTATGGAGTGCAGCAACTGGTCTCTACGTTGGGCAGCTAAGGCCATAAAACCTCTCCACATGAAATGGGCACATCTTGATGGGGGTTCATGCAGAATATTAATGCCTATCTGGATTATGAGATTCGCACTTTTCCTGAATATGCCCAAGTTCAAGTAAGCTTTTAACTGGAATTTAGCTAACACCCCACCTCAAATATTCATGTCAAAAATTGGATTCCAAACACAGCTTCAGCCACAATGTTTACTCGTTGAGTTAGTTTTCTTTGTAATCTCTATTTTGGACCTTCAGCAAAAATATAAAAATAAAAAATAGAATTAATAAGGAGGATATTGATAGTACAAGACTTATTTTTTGATAATACAAGATTTATGGTTGGTGTTAGCTTATAGTTGAAATTATAGGAACCATATTCTATTTTGTTTTTTTTTTTTCAAAAATGTTTCTGTCCGGTGATAATACATCAACTTAAGCTGTTTTAGCTAACCACCAGCAATTAAGTAACCATTCTGTTTGTTGTCAAAATGAGCTGCAACCAAAATCCATTTCTAGAAATGTAAGGTGAGAATGGCAACTGAGAAAAAATTGTTGAAAATATCTTAATTGGGTAGGTGCTTATTAATCTCTAGCATCTAGATTCGAGATGTGTTGTTCAGTGTCAAAGTTAAATGCGTATTATTTGTCTAAGTAGATGACAATTTCAAGTTTCAGATCGCATACAAACAGTCCAAACATTTTAGGAATATATATATCTTTACCTTTATGAACATTTGTATGTATATGAAAATTTTCAGTTCGAAGATAATAACTCTGCCATAATCCTTAAACTTAATTAATAGCAGTGGCTTACTTTTGAAAAAGCCAGATATCATCTGATTTTTTGGGTACAGATATCGTCTGATTTAGAGTAGACTTTGCTTAACATCCTTTTTATTTAAATAAATGCTGAACGCTAGTAACATCATACACCAACACTAGCAGATTGGTAACGTTGTTCCTCCTTAGTCATTTGCATGTTGATAATAAGAGTTCCACTAAAAGATTTGGGTTTGGGTATACATGTTACATCCTTTTTATATCTAAATAAATGCAAATTTTAATTGACAAGATCTCTCACGAGAACTCGAGAAGTTACATAAAAAAGTTAAATAATAATCTCAACACTTGAGAAGTTTGTTATCTGATCAAGAATAACTTGTTTTACATTGTTCTTTTGATTAACGTAGGCTCATAAGTTATCGATGTTGTTGTTGTAAAGCTGATTATGTTTTAATACTAAAGATTCTGATCTTATCAGGGAAACTTTAAAACTTTACATGTATTTTGAATTTTAGTAACCTTTGACAGCACAGATCAGGTAAATGGTGTGGTGCATTATTATTTGTCATTAATGAGCCAAATTAAAATATTTCACATACATGCATCATCCCGTTAGTACCAATTCATAAAAAAAATTTGTACGTATTGAAGTACGATAGGTCCATTGAATCAATTACAAAATTAATAGTATTAGCATACATTTGCTCGATTACAATATTCTAGGTTCTAATAATGACTTACACTTATTGAAAACTGCTATTTCCTTGTACATTATTGTTCTTTCTTATGATTATTGTGAACGTAATAGTGGCAGTCTCAACGTTGGAAAATTTCCATATACGGTTAAAGGTGGATTCTATCAAGATACAAAATAAAAGAGATTTTGTCTCTTAATTAAAATTTATGACTAAGAAATGGTAAAAGATTGAATCATTCTATTTTTATGTGTGGATTTGGTTCTCGTTTTTCTGATAAAACTTGTGATATGATATATTATTCATAAGGAGCTTATCCTCACTTAATTTTTATAATTGTAAAGAAACTTGATTAAGCAACAAAGAGAAATTATATAGAATTAGTATAAAGAATCTTGCACCTGCTGCCACAGGTGTGTTGTTCTTCAAGACACGAAAGTACAAAGCTGAAACAAAAGGGTTACAGGATTGGTCCTCAGAAGATTTGCCAATAGTTGTATATATCATGCAGATGGATTTCCTGATCCTAATTCAGATCCCAAATGTTGAGAATCTAATTTTAAAATTCATATGCATGCATTAGTCCCTTGTAAAGGCTGTTGTACAAATTGGTGTACTTGGAAAACCTTATAGCTTCAATTATATGATACATTGATACTGATATGAAACGGGCTTATTCGCTTTTTATTACTTCTACTTGCCACTACACTGTATATGCAAAAGGATTTCCTTCAACATCTTTCGCTAATTGTTTCAGTTTTCTTGTTTTTTATTTTTGTAAAAAAGAAAGCACCGACCCTTATTCTACATTTATTGATTTCTTTTTTATAATCTCATACATGCTCATGCACGATCGTGAACAGTGCCTTGCATATTCTTAGAGTTATTATGTTGTTTTAGATTTTGATAGATTTGGTTATAAATTGTTATTAGTGTGTTTAGATAGTTACAAGAATTAGTTTTGGCCTCTAAAAATAAAGACAATTATTTGCTAATGTTGCTTTCAACATAAAATTAACATTGATTATAAGAAAAATAAAGATATTTGTAGATTTTAAACAAATAATTGAGGAAGGGAAATATGCCTTTTTTATATATATAATTTATTTTTTCTTGAGATATTTATAGGATTATATACATATATACACACACTTTTTACACACACAAAATATGCAAAAAATGATTTTATCTTTTTTTTTCTTCATTTTTCTCCTGTCAAATAACCTAAAAACTATTTAATTTTTTTTATCTTTTTCTTTTTTGAACTAAACATGCACTCGATATGATTTTAAAAAACATTATATTATTTTTTCTATATGGTATATACAATATTTAATATTAATGTATTTTGTTTTTGTAGGTGTAAGGAAATAGGGTGTATCTGTGAATATAATTAAGAGATCAGAGTTTCAACTTTAAATAACTTGAATTAGAGGCAGTGTTTACATATAATAAATTTAGTGTAATTCTTTTATAGGTATTTCCATTGACCTATTTTATTCTGGCTGAATATTCCCTATAGATTCGTGGACAACAGAGGGACAATGTAAGCAAATGTTAGATTCGTGGTGCATGCCATGTGGAGGGTTCCAATGGTGACAACGTTTGAGTGAGTATCCCTTCTTCTTAACAATAAAATTTGTGAAAGTACGTCTAACACTTAAGGGATTATTTAATTATAGAAATGCTATCTTACTTTTATTTCGTTCCTTAAATCTGAATATTTTTATAAAAAAAATGATAAAAACATCTATTGTTTTACTGTTTGTTGTAAAATGATTGAAAATACAAATATAAAATAAAAACAAAGTGACTTTTTAAATCAAAGTTGAAACACAAAAAGAAACATTTTCAAAAACCAAATTACACTTACAATGTGCCAAAAAAAAAAAATACACCTAGATTTTAAAGCAGCTTTATATTTATGATCATCCTTACAGCATCTAGTTAACTTTATTATCCATATATAAATCTCTTTCTTAAAGACTGAGTCCATTATGTCTTAACCAAATCCTGCAAATTGGATCCTTCAGCTATTTAATATTCATCTGTGAGGGTTTGTTATGAGGCTACCATTCTGAAAGTATATTCTATTCCACGCGGCTCAATGAATTCCTCTAGAATTCAGTGAGTTAACTCAGCAAGTCATTGTAGATCCAAGTTTCCAATTATTTGGAGATAATGCCGTCGCTATAAATATGAAAGATATTTTTTCGTTGAAAATCTTTACTATGGGGCATTTGATGTTAAGCCATTTAAGATATAATTAAAGGTTATGTGTTAAGGGCACATGTTATGGAATAAATTTAACTCATTATTCATTTTAATTAATTAATTTAAGAAGGATATTACACATTTTTAAAATACTAAATACAGTTATTTTTTAATTTCTATGTTTAGTTATTCTAAAATAAAGAGACAAAATGAAGTTATAATTATTATTAACAATTAATAATAAAACTTGGAACTTCATAATTTATTATATATTTAATTATAATTATAATTAATAATTTTTTTAATGTGCGTGTTACAGTGAGTATATATAATTATTCTAAAATAAAGAGATAAGTGCAGTTGTAATTATTGATAAAAAAATTAATAATATAACTTGAACTTCATAATTTATTACATATATTTAATTAAAATTATAATTATTAATTTTTTAATGTGTGTCATTTGAAGAGTAACTCTCTATTAAAATTATTAAATTTTAAGAAAATAAATAATAGGATGAAGAGTTATTTTAAAAGTAATTTTTTATTATTTTTTATTGTCATAATTTATTTTTTAAAAATCTAATGATTAAGATTAGTTATACATTAAAACCAGATTTTTAAAAATTGAATAATAAAGATAAGAATTAATTCATTTAAAATTCTTTGAAATAACTTGATTATTTTTCTTAATATTTAAAAAGGAACAAGGTTTAAATGTCTTTTAAAATAATTCTAAAAGTTATTCTTCATTTCTATTATTTATTTTTTTAAAATTTAATAATTAATATTAGCTATTTATTATAATAATTATTTTTTTAAAAAAATAGTGATGAGAGAAAGTAAATCTTCCCTAATTATTCCAAGAATCATTTGATCTTTCTTTATACAAATATATATATATATATAATAAAAGAAAAGAATAGATAAGGACAATAGACTGACTATTTGTGTGTTAACAGTAATGATTAAATACTCTAAGATGATCACATATTTATAATTTTGATTAATTTTTATATGATATATAATATATATTTTTTACTTAAATAATTGTTTATCCTAATAAAATTAGTGATTTTTTATTTTAATGATTTAAAACTTTTTGTATTAATTTTAATTTTTAAATTATATTTTTAGTTTTACTCTCTATTTAAGGATTAAAATAATAAAAATTTTAAAGAATTAAAATATAATAAAATAAAATAAAAAATATCTTATTTTATAAGATGCAGAAAGTTATTTTTTATATAAAACTGAGTTATGTTACTCCTAATAATTTCTAGCACAAGAGATTTGTATATTAGCTTAGTCTTATTGTTATTATTATGCAAAAGTGTGTCTCAATAATTGGAAGCAATCCCACATTGCAGAAGCCTGTTGGGTCCATGACAGTGAACAGTGTAGTAAGTGGTAGTGTCTTAATACACCACGCACTCTCAGTACAGCTCACACTTTCAGCAAAACAACCACCGTTGTCATCCAATAATTTGCTTCACCGCAAATTAAAATACAACTTAAGTGGGACCCTCCCAAACCCTTTCAACGGCATCCAAGCTATAAACTTTTGTCCCCACCCTCACCCTTTTCCTACTTACCAATTGCAGCTCGAATCCACCTTATGATACATTTTATCACATTTCTTTATATTCAATCTAATATTGACACATGTCCTTTTAGACATATCATATGCCTTTCCTCTCTCTCTCTCTATAAATATATTGCACCACATTTTCAATTGGTCAAGTTATATATATCCATCTACCTTCAATTGAAACATTGCATAGCAAATTAAGCAAGTTTAGTATATACAAGTATTGTGCACACCAATTATGAGAGCACCAACCATACTAAGGAGTCTCCCCATGCGGCAGCTTCAGCCAAGAGCACCTGCGGCAGTGGCCCCTTTGCCTGAAAAAACCCGGTTCGACCGGGAACTCACGGCGGAGCTCGACACCCTCCGGTCACAAGGTGAACTTGGTTTGGTTCGGTTGCTTGATGCTGCCATCACCACACAGAAAATTGCCTCAGATTCTCTTGTGAACACTTGTTACAAAGACTATGCTGACCGTGGTGCTGTTGATAAGTACCTAGAAGAAAACGTTGAGATTCTTGATGCATGCAATTATTTCATGGACAAAATGGAGCACATCAATAAGTACGTGGACTCATTGAGAGTGGTTTTGCATTTGGTTGATAAGGGTGGTGCTGCAAAACCTATGACTCGTGCTTTGGAGCTTTTGGAGTCGTGTCAAAGCATGGAAAAGAGATGCAAAACAATGGAGAACCGTCGAGGCTCTTGTTTAAAGAAAATGTTGCGGCAAAAGCTGTGTCATGAAACCGAACTCAGAGAGGTTATGTGTGGCTCTAAGGCCATGGCCTTGATGTGTTGCTGGTTTCTTGAGCTTGGTCTATCGTTTGATCCAAAACGTGGATTGCCCATGATGAAATTTTCTCTGCCTACGAGTTCTTCTTGGTTGAGATTGTTTCAGGAGTTGGCACAGCTAGCTGAGAAGAAAAAGGTGCAGAGAAGGAGATGTTGGTCTTCTTTGTTGATGCAGACAGTGACTGCAGCTAGAGAATTGAAGGAGCAGATGAAGGGTAAAAGGGAAAAGGAGATGAAGTATGCTGTTGAGAGACTAAAGATGAGTTGCAGGGAACTGGAGCATGGGGTTGAGATTGTTGAGGAAAGAGTGAAGAATTTGTATAAAAATTTGATTGATGTAAGGATGACTTTGTTGGGGATTCTTTCCCAGCCTACTACAGTGTTCAGATCTGATTAGAATAGCTAGGAAGCTCACTTCTGGATTGTTGCCACTTCTGCTGAAAGTTACTGATGTATAGATTTATCTGATATATATATATATATATTCACAATTTAATTAATTAATCCCCATAATTTTTTGTTTTTAGCTTTTTCTTATCTATATAGTTTGTGTTTTCTTTTACATTTTGAGATGATCGATCTCCTTTATGTTTACTTATTATTTGTATTAGATGGTGATAATGGTGGCTAATGATACAAAAACATATATTTTGCAAAATTTAGAAGGTTCAGAGCCAATTAGTTTTTACATGCTTGGTTAATCATTGACTACCGTAGTCTTAACTACTCTTAACCCATCATATAACCAAAACCTTAGAGTATCTTCAATAACGTAGTAATTTTAGAGTTATTTAATCATTTTTAATAAGCCCTAGAATGCCATATGAAATTTAAGAATTTTAACAATTTTTTTTAATTATGCATTATTTTTATGAACTTAAAATGAATTGAATCTTACAATTGTATAATAAATCTTACGAATTATTAAAAAAGAAGAAGAAAGGTTGCTTATAAGCAACTGTTTTTATATAATTATCTTGTCAAGTACTCCAATAATAAAACTGCATAAGCACTTGTTCTTAAGTTTAAGAGTGTAATAAGCAATTCTCATACAGATGCTCTTATATTACTATAATTAAGTGAATGACCACATATATAATCCATGCTGTAATTAACATTTGTAATTCAAGTTTGTGAGAGATGCGGGTTATTATAAACAAATTACATTAAAAAGAAATGAACAGGTACACATTATATAAGTAAAAGAATTTACAAACTTAATACTTTATGATTTGAAATTAAGTGTGGTGTCAAGTTAATTGGGTGCTACTTGTTTAGTTCGTTGAATCTAAATTTTTTAGTGTTTCACTGTTTTGCACTTTCCAAACGTAAACCATATGACTTAATTGAAAAGAACAGATAGGAAAATGAAAAATGTTAAAAAAGTAGGAAAACAATTCATAAAAAGAGGGACAGAAACCCCTTTTGTATTGAATTGAAAAACCATTTTTTCTTCTCCTTTCACTCATTTATAGGTGTCACGTGATTGGTTAATTTTCATTTTGGTAAAAGAGATAGAAACCCCTACTAAGCAACCTTTGTACATGAAAAGAAGACGCCATTATATATTCCTAGACGTGGTTGGTTAATTGAACTATATAAGATTCTCGTAAAGTCCAATTTGTGCTAGAGAGCACTACTGAAATGTGTATATAAATCCATCTAGAGTCAGACATAAATAAATTATTAAAATTGAAGGTGCATAATTTGTGTCTTTGTCTGTAGTTTGGAGGGTGAAATAAAGTTTATTCTTTCCATTAGCAAGAAAGAAATAACGAATGAGACAAGATACAAACATCCATGGTTCTTTTAAGAAAACTTTTTACTTATGAAGCATATATCCCCTGAGAATTAAAGACATTGGTTCTGCATATGAAGTCCACATGGACTCATATTCCGAATTAATATGGTTGCTGAAGAGTGGAGCATCCTTTGTGAGTTGTGACCACACACACTCCAGCGAGAGGGAAATGAACTTTTAAGCATATGCTGGAATCAGGTTCAGTGACTGCTATAGAAACTAAATGCTTTATAGCATAGGACAGTTGTTATGAATTAACTTCGTAATTTCCAAAATCCCTGAGGGATGAATTAGCTTATTTGAAGCTAAGTGTTCCTTTAAAATTATAAAAATGGCCCATGCAGGTCTCGAACCTGCGACCTTCGCGTTATTAGCACGACGCTCTAACCAACTGAGCTAATAGGCCAATTTTAACAGGCACTACTATATCGGTCTTCTTAAAAGAATTTCTCTAGAATCTAAGAGAATCTCTGTGTAGAATTTCTTATATAGTGATTTTTTTCCGCTACTCATTTTAGTAAAGGCATTTGGATTTATTTATTTTTTCCAAAATGTTTAGAGGTATATCATGTTAGTTTTCATTAGATTGACACTAGTTAAGTTAGTTAAAAATAATATTTTTATAGTTATGTCTCAATCATTTTTGCCATTATCATATTCATTAGATAATTACATGCTTAGATATACTATTCAAAAGCATAAAATCACATGAAGCTAAAATTTGTGTTGGCATGTTGATAATTTTTTTAGAATAAAAGTGATATTGTATCCTAATTAACTAAAAAAGAATTCAAACTTATGCCAATCAATTAAAGTATATGAGAGAATAATTTTATTGAATAACCAAATCTAATAATAATGTCAAATTAAATGATAGATACAAGAAAAATAGTTAGAATTAATGTATGAAAAATAGTAAAGTACGTTTAACATATAATAAATTTGTATGAGGTGACCCTTATAGTTATTATAGTGATTTATGGTACGATTAGTGACACTTGAGAGTACGATAGAATAAAACTTTAATTTCTTAAGGTTAACATACAACTATTGTATATAAAAGAATAATTATATTATGTATGATATTATAGATTTTGAAAATAACGAAAATATATTTACGCTAATGTAATCCATTATTTGAAACCTCTTCACAAAATAAAGAAAGGATTTCATATATATAAAAATGATGGAACTATCTCTCCATAATTTTCTCTATCAAATTATATTTTATGCTTTAATAGTATTATGTTATATAATAATAGTAGTTTAGTTTTTTCTAATTATATTTTAAATTCAAATAGAATTCTATTGTTTATATGTAATTTATCCTATTTTTAGGTAATTAACTCTTTGTATATATATTTTAATTATACCTCATTTACAATGAATGAAATTTGATCTTTCAATCATTTTCTTATTTTCTATAAGAGAGTAAAGAGAAAATGGATAAAAAGAAAAAGATAAATAAATATAAAATAAAAATTAAAAATGTTTGATTAAAAAATACAATAAATTATATTAATTTTAAAATTATTTTCATTCAAAAATTTTTAAATCGAACACCACCAACTTATTTTCATCTCAAAGTGTTGACAGATTATTCATTTAAAGATTAGTTAGCATTTATGATGTTCACATAAAAATTTTAAAATAAATAAATCTCATTCTTTTTCTATTTATGGTAAAAAAATTGTTTTTTAAAATATTTAATATTATTTAATTTATTCTGTACTATATAAAAAATATTCTTCAAATATATTAAAAAATAATTATTACACTTCATTTTTTTAGTTAAGGTTATTTGTATTATTATTATTATATATATTTAATTTTTTTCATTCTACTTTTACATAACCAAACAAGAAAAAAAGAAAATTTTCATTTTTATTTTTTTAATTTTCTTTTCTATCCAACATCTTCAAAAATTTATTTATTTATTCATTTTTATTTATTCTATTTTCTTTCCTTTCACTTCCTTTCTAAGTCAAATATATTCTGAAATCATAGGTATTATGACAACTATTCGTCCGGCCTTATTGGTAACCACCTTATATTATTATTTATCTTCCTCATCATTTATAATTCAATTGTAAACTTAGTTTTTTTAAGAATTGATTTAGTTTTTTTTATTTAGAAATGGCATAACTTATTTATCACTTAATATTCATAATAAAATGAATCATATTGTGATACCCACATGTCAAATTAAAAGTAAAACTATTCATTATAAATTAAATAAAAGGATATGGTAAATTGAAGCATCAAATTTTAGATGTATTCATAACTAAATTTTATTTTCACAATTGCATTTTGAAAGACAAATGTAAAGAAAAAATAAGATAATTTGTCAGCAAAAAAATAAATTTGGCAAATGAATATGAAGCATCAAATGTTTGTATTTGTAAACTCTCATGGGTACAACCGTCTCTGCAGCTCCTCCACAAAGTTTCTTCTAGGAATTTTTACAGCACTGCGCTCGAGGTCTTTCAATTCCACTATGCCTTCTTTTATTTCCCGCATACTCAAAGTGCTTTTGTATTTTTTTTATTTACCAAGAATTCTGCTTTCACCCCAGCATCCCACAATTCACCTGCTAGCTCTGCACCGTGTGTTATGTCATTTTCTATTTCTAGTATGCTTACTAGGACTTCTGTCTTGGTTGGTCGAGCCATCTAACAAAAAAACCAACAAACATTTATAACATGCCATAAAGAGAAAGGTAAAAGGCAAAACAAATATTGTAAATACTGCCAAGACAGTGACACCATTCATTCAAACTTTCTTGACCAGAAAATAACCCGTAAGTTTAAAACTGGACTAGGGCATATAATTTCTTTTTGTGAAAATTAGAAACAACCGACATTTTTACATCAAGACAGCAAAGTTAATTCATCTCTAGTAACGAGATGCATCCTCACTGGGTTCAAAAAATTGGCTGGTTCAGATTCATTGTCAAGAACAGATGAGGTTAAATTCAGAAAGTGAATCAAACGCAGCTGTAATGTCATTTACATTAATTTCCACAAGTGTGTACTCATCCAACTTATAAGGAAAATTATCAAGCTTGTATGCATTGCATATAATTACTGTTTTCCATTTAAGGCATTTCATCATTATTCAAAAGTTGAAAAGCATGATAAGTTTCACTGAATTTTGTAGCAAAATCGGTGTTAAAATGGGATTTCATATACAGAATAATCAATGAATATTTATTTGTTTTGACATAAACAACCAACATAGTTATCAGGTATTATGAATTATAATAACCTGGTTCTGATCCTTCTGATGTTGCTCCATTATTTCAAATACTCTATTCCCAGACCTACACCAACTGCTGGAACTTGCTTTGAACCAAGCATCTCTATCAGATTATCATATGGGCCACCAGAAGCAATTGAACCAACCTGCGTAAAAACCACAAGTCAATCCCTAAATATAAGCAGAAGATTTTGATAAAAACTATGGAAATGAAACTCAGACAGAAAAGAGTGTATGAACAAATATGACTATCAATAAGTGTATAAAGAGGTAAGCCACTTTCAAGATTCATGGATGTGTGAATTAGATTTTATTATAAAGGATGTGTGAGAACTAAAAAGAGATGTAGGGACTAAGAAATTTTTTTTGTAACTATAGGAACCAAATAAGCAATTGAACCTAAGAATTATTGTAGAAAAATGATGAGAAAATCAAGCTGATCCACATCTCACCCCAAGATTTCAAATTACATTTGGTGCTGATCCACTGAACTTTCTATACAATAAATCATGAGCTGAACTTACAACGATACTGTTATTACAGCCATCCAAAAAGGACTTCTTTACATTGTGTTATTCATTCAGTAACCAGACAGAGGAAAGAAAGTTTCACCATTAAATATCCCACATAACATGTTTCCAAACATAAGTAAATAATATATGATATGCCAGACAAAACAGAAAATAAAAAAGTGATATTGAAATTTTGGTGATGCAGGAAGCTGTAACATTCCAAAGCCATCAGCTTGATAAAAAGAATTCCTTAAATTGTTTCTATCATTTGTATGTGTTTTGAAGGTGCTTGGTTATTTGACTTGGAGTTCATGTTTTGGAAAACCAAGTTGCCAAAGTTTAACTAGCAATCCCATGTAAGTGACATATCGATCCATCAAAGAAAAAAAAAATTATTCAAGAGAATTGCTCTGTTCTTGATTATGTGATGCCTAGGTGGTTGATGTACTCAACTTGTTTCTCGAAAAAAGACAACATTATTAAGGAAAGGAGGGTAAGAAATACTCCAAGAACAACGAAAGAAAAAACAGAGAAAGAGAAATAAAATGAATAAAACCATCATCTCAAAAGCACTCTCCAACCTCTCTGTATACCTACAATATACCCCTCTCAAAAAAGCATGGGTTGAAACCCACAAAGAAGTCAACAAAAATATTGCCCCAGAAAAGATGAAATGAAATTTTAGTCTGCCCAGATTTAAATCCTATAGCATAGTAATAGATTCAACCAAGAACAAATCAAATCCCAAATTAGCAGTTAATATTTAAAGAAACCAAATAAACAAGAATTTGACCTTAAAACCCATTCTCTTGCCTAATCATCTTGTCCTCTCAAACCATTAACAATATTTCAATCCACTATCTTCCAATCAAAATTCATCCTATAAAAGTTAATTTCTGGGACTGACAAATCTACAGTGTTCTATTGTCTGGTATGATTTAGATTTAAATTTTAGCAATTAAATTGAAATAGATATTTCATATAATTCAGCTCTTTTTAACCCTATTTAAAAAGAGTATTAAAGCTTCTCCTTTGTTTAACAAAAGAGGGGGAGGAAGAACCATTTATCCTTCAGTTCATTGTGTATTTAGAGTTAGACTAGCACATTTAAAAGCAATATCTTATCAAGGTGGGTTTAGCTTGTTGCATTTAGAGTTGTGAAACACATTGAACATCCCCTGTACCTGGGCTGGCATAATGCCTCATGCCCTCGAACCAAAAGTATGAAGAAGGACTAGAGAAACATTTCAGAATAGAGATAAGATAAAAGATATGAGAACTACCTGAGTACCCCCTTTAGAGACAGCTTCAAATATAATTCCAGTATAATAGTCAGGACATCGGGCAAGACTCGAGTCAAAAACCACTTTATCAAGGCGTTTTGATTTATCCAGAAGTTTAAATAAAATTTCGAGCTCATTCAATGCTTTAATAGATCCATCATCTTTTAAGAAAGCACTGCCTTCTCAAAATTTAGACAACAATGCTAGAGGTCCTTTTTCTTTAACAAAAGTTTCAATTTTGTCAGCTGTCTCGGCAGTTAATCCTTTCTCCTCCACCTACAGCATGACAGTACAAAACATGCCATTAAACATAACATACCATGATGTTACAAGACAATAACTTTCAGATATCAACAGTAATAGGGAATATTGTTGTCTCAATTTTAATTAGTTATACACCTAAGAAACAACAATCATAAGTCTCAAAGACCCAAGGCAATGTAGTGGAATATAATTGCATAGTTCTATGAATATTTAAATCATGTAATGCAATTCCTTTTTTTATTTTATGGAAAAATTGCAAACAGGCAATATGCACACATGTAAATTTTAATCAGACATACACCTAGAAATAAACAACGATCATAAGTTTCAAAGACCTAAGCCAATGTAATGGAATATATTTTCATAGTTCTACAGACAATCAGACGTTTAAATCATGAAATGCAATTTCTTTTTTGTTTTATGAAAAAATGTAAATTGCAAACACGCTATATGCATACATGTAATCATAGATATCAATCCAAACATATAGATGTATGACATCCAGGAATTTAGCTGCACTAGCAATCTAGTACAAAAACAAATACCAACTACATACAAGATACTAAATCATGTAGCTCAGGTAATATTTATTCAACTCAGTCCAAGGACACATAAGATTGATGAGATGTAAGCTTCCAAGCAAAATAGCAAATTATTACTACCTCCATTCTTATATATAAGAAAAAAATGGTAGTATTTTTTTGTTTCTAATTATAAAAAAACATATGACCACTTTCAAATAATTGCTAATTTTTTTATATCCCTCATTTATTGTAAAGTCTATTAATAAAATATCACCTATTTCCTATGAGAGTGAATGCATTTATTGAATTATTGACAATATAACTTATTCTCATTGGTTGAAAAATTATTTCTTGATTATGAATAATGTCATTATTATCTAACTACCACTTAAACCAATTATTATTATGATATTTTTAGAATAAGATTTAAATTTACGATAATATTAATTAAAATGAACTAATTTAATTATTTTTATTGGTCTTGATGAATTACGTATTTATTTCTTATATATAGGAACAGAGGTAATACTATATTCTAACAAATGCAAAAACAATATTGTCAGTTTTGAAAGATAAACATTCAGTATCGTACCTTGAATATGACCTTTTCTTTTATTTTCTCATAATTTTCTCATCTCTAACATATCAAATCAGACAGGTTACCAATAACTGAAGAATAGAAAATAGATGCAAAAAAAAAAACTCCTACAATCCAGATATTGCTCAGAGATGAAGAAACCACAACAGAAAAAGTTTCTGTACAACGAGGTAACCAGGCTGTGACAGGGTGTTTTCATCCTCAATAACAATAAATCCTGCAACAATATTTACCAAAAAATGCAAGGTAACAATTTGAATTCAATCCCTACATCAAATCTTTAAAAATGAATACAAAAAAATTAAGCCTACATCACTCAAAATGTGTGCAATAAAAGGAGCAGTTTAAACACAACAAAGTGAAAAAAAAAAAAACTTGGAAAACTCAATCATCCAATAAATAAAATTATAAAGGAAAGAGAAAGAAGAAGCATATGTCCTCACCATTTCTTTTCTTATCTGTTGTAAAGATTGTTTGTCTAACTTGTTGATGCTTGAAAATTTACTCCTACACTTATCAGGAGGCATTCCACATATTTGCATCATGACATCCAGTAACTTTCTATGAACTTTATCTGTCAAACAAGAAAAATTTACAAGAAAAAGGTCATACAAAAACACATATATTGTAATTCAAAAACATTACTGCATAGGAAATTTAGCAATTAAGTTGGAAAACATCATTAAATTGCAAGGCACATCCAAGTGAATGATGTCATTCTAAGGGTTAACCCAGTTTAACAAGAGTAGGGCAATGATCACAGCAGCCAGCAAGTAACCTGATAGTTTACTTAATAAGAACTTGATAGAAACACATTAGCTTGACCTGACTGACAACGATGGCTTTAATGCCACACTTCAAAGTGCAAAACCAAACTTATAAGCCCAGCACATATACTAATCCTAGCCGAAATAGATAAGCCAATTTGCTAACACATTCTGATAGTATCATTTGGAGTAAGGATGGATAGTGTTGCATTGACAACCACTCACCAAAACAAGTATTGGCTGATTGCGCAAAATTACGTTTGATGCCAATATCAAATATGAACTCAGTAGACAGTTCTACAATTTCAGGAAAACAATACTTTTAAAGAATGAATATTATAAATATTTACCTCATAATCCCCAATGTCTAGCTCATCAAGCAATTCAGTCAAAATTCTTACCACCTCAAAGTCTGGATCCATATTTTTAGATCGACCAGCAATATCAAAGTCGCATTGATAAAATTCACGGTATCTTCCCTTAGATGGGTTGTCCCTTCGGTGGACCTTAGCTATTTGATACCTTTTGAAAGATGTCAGACCATTCATAGCCATAAACCGAGCAAATGGAACTGTCAAGTCACACCTCAAAGAATAGAGCTTCCCACCCTGTCAAACAAGTTGATTACAAGTTAGTGTGAAATAAATTCCAACTCTATCTATGGGTTTGAGGGAAGCAATCTGGCTGAGAACCTTAATGGCAGTCTGGCTTAAAAAGAGAAGCCTGGATTCAGGAAAGTGACAAGTAATATCAGCAGGAAAATTTCTAGAGAGAGAAAATATCCATTTTTTCAGGATTTCAAATGCTGAAAGTTTATTCTCACAAAATATCCTTACCCAGAGAAGCAAAAGGTTTTGACAATTGTCCTAACAGCAACTTAACTAGTCAAGAAATGAACAAACAATACACATATGTACCTGGTCGGCAAGATCATAAATCAACTTTGACTCTTCTCCATATTTTCCCATGAGAGTTTCTCGCAATTCAAAAACAGGAGTATCCAAGGCTGTAGCATCATGCCCCTCAAAAACTCCTATTATTGAAAATGCTTTCTTTCTAATTGTCATTTGTTCTTTAAGAAAATCATGAGTCCCCTGATATGTTATATTGTGATACGCAAGGTAAGACTACCAGCAAACACATCCCATCCAGGAACAGAAATCAACATAAAACAATTCCATTATCTATAGACATTGGGCAACATCATTAAATGCCATACAAAAAGGGTATAAAAAGGGAACATTAGCTCCACGTTACAAGAGGTAAGAATTGGATTGTATATGTTTAAAATTAACACCTTGTACAAGATGCCTTGAAAATGATTTAACAAATAAAACTATCACTCATGTTTCTATCAGAGTGGATTATAACTCCAAAATAGTCACTATTATCTCCATGTAGCCTACCTCACCTAGTGGGATAAGGTTTTGTTGTTGTATTATCTACATGGTTCTTTTTTTTCTATTTATACTCCCACTTCCAAATCCTGGCCAACAAGTGCATATTACTGTCACACAAAAGTACTGATTGATTGTTCTATATGCCTAAGAAACACAGTTAAATTCACATCTGTGATCTTAACTTGATAAAATTACCTTTGGAATCTTGGGCAATCTTTTGGTTTCATTGCTTTCTACAATATCCTTTACTTTCAATAAAAATTCATTGAATTCAGGTTCAGCTAGACCCAAAAGTGATAGAAAATTTGCCACCCACATCTCCAATACCCGTGAATCCCCAACAGCATTCCGCAATTCCCTCTGCAACCTCTCCTTGATCAATAGCAAAATTGAACTAGTCCCTTTCCCCAAGACAACCTTCTTCTTCTTCTTTTCTACTTCTGAAATCTTATCACTCAACTCATCTTCTCACTCAGCTCAGCAGCCTCAAGCACAGCAAACGCAGTTATAACTTCCCACGCCACAATTTCCCACATAAGCCCCAACAGCACAACGATTTCATGCACAAACCTATCATAATCGTCTCCAAAATTCATGTTCAAAACCGAATTGTAAATACTGTTTAAATCAACGTCAGTCGGGCAGTCCTTTCCAAAGATTTTCCCGAGACTCGATCTCACATCATCGCTACCAATGGACTCCAAATTACATCGAGCACGAGAAAAACTACAGTTTCCAAATTGTAACTGATTTCTTTCTTTTGTTTTTTCCATTGGATTTTTATACACAGTGTCTCTTCTCATTCTCTAGTGTCAAATTTTCTTTTTGTCATATGTTTTTAACAGTCACCTTTATTTGAACCTCCTCTTCACTAAAATTTGTACTATTTATTTTACTGCTTTAAATTTGAACGTACTATTTTTTTTCTGCTATGTTTTGCACTTTAGATCCTCTTCACTGGAATTCATGGAAAGAAAATGAAAAATAAATTCAAAATAATTCAAAAAATGAGAGTTCAAAATAAAAGGATATTCAAAACGAGATGTTTGTTAATAATTGAGAGTTCTTTGATTTTGATTAGAGGTTGTTTGGTTTAATGTAAATGTAATTTTTAAATTAAATTAAATTAAATATATAACTAAAATTAAGATAATTATATGTAATTATTTTATATAACTTATAAATTTGGAATGTCTATTCAAATTAGTTCTATATTAAATTGTTTATTTATTATCGCATTATTTGTGTATCTAAAATTTACAATTACTTTGACATAAAAATATTAAATTTAAAATCAATCATTAATTTTGACCTAAATATGAAATGTATATTTTAATTATTTTCATATTAAATTATCCATTTATTATCAAGTTAATTATTTGTTTATTGTACATGTTAATTTAAAATAAATTAATAATATTTTCATAGATCAGAATTTGAAATGCAAATTTAATTTAAAATCAATAATTAATTTGTTCTAGATATGTAAAGTTCATTTAAATGAAAATATAATATTTTTTTATTGACTTCTA
>JAMLFT010003593.1:0-14101 GCA_026544285.1 Pachyrhizus erosus | reverse complement strand
ACAAACAGGATGACGAGTGTTGCTCACTGCAAATGTCATTAGCAATACCAGAGATACTAGATTGGTACTTCAATTTAAAGTCTTAATTCTAAAACCTATGCTAGAGAGGCCAAAAGCATTGTCAGCAAATCAACTGGGAACATGGCATTCTTATTGGCGAGAACACTACAGTGAGCCGTGCATGATCAGAAAGGGAGTAGTCATCAGGCCATCTACCTTTCTCCACCTCTGGAGGGAACAGAACTGCATTTTTTACACTGAAACCTATTGTTTGCTCCTGTGCATCATTTGAACTGCCCTTCTGCTCCCCATTATTGTTGCCCTCACTCTGATCTGGTGCTGTTGAATTCCAGATTTGCTGCTGCATCCGAATTATACAATACCATGGACTTAGCCAACAAACAAGGAATAAAAGATTCAAAAAATAAAAGGGATTTAGCATTTTTATTATTATTATTATGCCTTGTGCAGGTTATTTTTTCTTCTTCTATCACCCCACTCCTTATCAAATGACAAATGCTAGCAATAGTTTATACAATTACACATGACAGAACTCCTTGGCTTTCATGTTTATGTCTGATGACTCCAAAACTAAAATTACTGATTATCATATATATAAGACAAATTCCTTATACATTGCTGTCATCAGTGCATTACTATATGCCTTATGGAGAAACGCATTTAGATTCAGGGATCCTCTCAATTTTTTTTATAAAAAATTCAAGACATTGGAGTCTTCTTGTATGATATTTATATGTCAAATACTTTACCAGAAATTCTTTATAATCAAGAACACCGTTTCCATCTACATCTGCTTGGAGCCACAAGTCCTTTATCTCTTCGTCACTCAATCCATGACAATGACCAATTAAACTGAGCTGCACAGAATGAAAAAACCCCAATAACCATCAGGAGTATTTCTCAGACAATCACAAGCATTAACTGAAATTTTAGAGCGCTTATCCTACTGTTAATACTACAACATACCTGTCTAAGTGCTTCACAGAAACCAGAATAGGTAATACAATCTTCTTTATCAACCTTTAGAAAGGCAAATGCATCACTCTCCGTCAATGAAGCTCTCCGTAGTAGATACTGAAATCGGAGAAATTTAATGTCAATGACAATTCTGTTCCACAAAAAATAAATAAATAAAAAGGAATTGTGCTAGCTTTGAATTGATAAATTAACATCTTTTCTACATTCTTAATAATGGTTGGTTAGAACAACCTCCGTAGATATAATTACAATTGCAGTGAAATGGAGGCGCATTACATCAACAGTAAAAACGTCAAGCATAAGACTAGAAAATTAGAAGAAAAAAAATCCATTAAATTTGATGATACATGGAATAATCTCCCTGACATAACAAGTGTTATAAGCAATGCTGATTCTTCACTGGCAAACTCTATCTCATCTCTCTGTTTCACAATATTATACACTAGTAACACCACGTCTGTACCTGACACTATCTTTTAACAAGTTTACTGAATACACTTATTAGATGTATTAACGTTTAGGAGAAAGACAGCTATAAAATCAGAATCCTTGTCCAATATTAAATGTTTTGCCTCACTAAATGCCCAACTCTACAATGTTAGGAACCACCTGTCATCTAGAGATATATACACGTTCCAAATTCAAAGCAATAGATGGCAAAATTATTACGCTTAATAACTAAGTCTAGGTCCAAACATTTTATGATTACCTTGAACATGCCAAACACTGCTTCACTCCAACTTGCTGTCAGTAGTTTTCTATATTTGTCAGGATTTAGAAGCCAAATAAAATCAACAGCACATATATTTCCCCGATGATTGCGGTGGCTTACCCACTGCATTGATAAAATGTTTAATAAATGTAAGTGATTGGCATATAGTCCAGAAGAAAAAAATCTGAAGGCAGTGCTAAATATGACCTTGTCAGCATCTGCATCAGTGTAATGATGCGCAGTATCGTAAGATGATACAAAGCCCTGAGATCTCAAGAACTTGTAGACATGTCCACGTTTGCTTCCATTCCAATCACTGAGAAATAAAAACTGTAAATAAAAACACAATTCCAAATGTTTTAAACAAAAGTACATTGAAACCCATGTGGAGTTTACCCGCAAAGCATGATTGGCATTGGCTTGAGTTGGAAATCATTCTGATAAGATTCTACGTATTGAAGTATCTTGTAGACCTGCAGAAAAGTAAATTTAAAGGTATGTAGTCTAAGTGAGACACCAAGCTTAGTAAATTGGTTTGTGATTTATAAAATAGATGTCACATTTAAATGATTAATTACCTGCTGCAGTCGTACAAGGGATAGAGTTGAATCATGGGGAAATAGCAGGTGAGTGTTGACAATCAAAATTTCCTGCCTAATATTACTGTTTCGCCATTGTGAAAACGAAGAGGCTAGTTCAACATGTAACAACTGAGCCACACGATCACCAAAGTCATTGAAGTGCAACTCCTTATAATTTAGAATATTGAAGTACTCCTTTTGCACTGCTATTAGAAGACCTGCAGACCCCGGAGGAAACCAAATGAGAATTTGTACTTTGAAGTTTGTACATAAATCTTCAACAGGCAGTTCCGGAACAAAACCAAGCACATCGAAGATTACATTATGAGAGTCAGATTAGCATTTAACTGACTGAAACTTTCATTCGCAAGAAAATTAAAAAACAAAACATGCTTTTAATAAAGACAATTTAAATGTTTGTTCCTTTTCTCAATAACTACTCTCTGAATCCATCATGTGCTATTCCCGTTTGCCAATTTCAATAAATTAGTTCATCAGATCCCAAATGGGAACGGACTCTCATTGAATTTTCACATGACAATGAAAACTTTGGGTTTTCCACTCTTCATATCCATTGCATAGGTAGATACTCGTCAAAATTTGAGAACACATACGAAGAGAAATATGAACACAATTTTAACATACAAACTTCATTCCGAGACAAATCTAACAATAGAATACTCCCTCCGGCTCAATTTCCTTGTTACTGATGAAATATTCTTCAGTCTCAAATTATTTGTCACTGTACTTTAGTATCAAGAAAGTATTAATTACTTTTTTTCAACAATATCCTCAAGAAATAAATGCACTACTAGATTTGTAGTTATAAATGTAGAGTATAATCCTAAAGAGTTTTTGTTTTTTATTTCTCTCTAAAAACAATCCTACAAAGGCACATTTTTGGAATAATCATTTGTTTTCATAAAATATGTGTATTACCATAAACGACAAATAAGATGAGACTGAAAAGGTATTAATGGAAGTGTCAAAAACAATGGCAAGTAGATTGGATTGTAACCTTAAAGTCCCATGAAAAAAAAAAAAAAAGTTAACTACCGATTTAAATTCTGCAATTGATATTTATTTGCAATAAAGAAGGCGACGAAATTCCGACACAACTAATATTAATCCAAAAAGGGCTGTTTAGGAACTGAGGGAAAACGTGCATATTATCATACCGTCCCCACGGTTGTTGGTCCTTCCAAGCTTGAAACTGACATAACCAGCGTCGCCAAGTCTCTTCTCATACAAATTAACAAGCTCTTCATTTCCAACCCAAAATTCCTGCACAAAACCCACGTAAATAATCATTAGCCTATGGTCCATTATATAATATATATATATATATATATCACTGCAATCAATTTCACTTTCACGACACAAACCTGAAGACAGATAATGGAAGACATCTCATTCAACAACCAATCCAATATCCTGTGATTCCTCGCTAACCAATACGCCCTGTAGTCGCTCTCCCGGCAACCCGGATTCTACTTAAAAAAAAAAAAAAAAAAAAAAAACAAGAATTGAAATTACCTTATAATGAAGGGGTTTATTATTATTATTTTCAAATTAGAATGTTAAAGATAAAACCTCATGGTCGATGCGTTTGTATATAGGAGCGAGAATGTTAAAAGTGGTGCAGGTAATACAAGGTTGTTGTTGGTTTTCCTTAATGGAAGAAGCGATCGCAAAACTCCCAATCCTTGAAATCCTTCCCATGCTCTTAGCCCACCTATCTGTTCTCATTCTACGTCCAAACCCAACCCACCAATGCTGCCACTGATATATCAATTATTGTAAGTAATTGATAATGATGACGACGACGAAATGCTTTATCCTTTATGGGAAAGTAACCGCAAATTAAAGAGGCTTCTTTGGTATCTGAATTACGGAACGGATACGATGATGATTGAGGTTTGAAAAGGAGGGAGGGAAAGGGGAGGAACGTGGTGTGAGGGGTCAAATTCAGAAATGAAAAAAAAAAAAAAAAGTTTGAAAGGAAAGCAGCGAGACACAGCCGATAATAGCAAACGTTAGGATGTGATGTCTCAAAAATAGGTTTTACCCTCTGTTTTATACTTTAACTGCCCCAACCGCAACGTATCTTATCGTATCACATTTATCATACTTGTCATTCGCCATAACTGATTTGACCCTCCTCTCCTTTTCGGTCTTATTCAATGCCTTTTTCTTCCCTAACTTATCCAATTTTTTTATATTTGTCATTTTTTATTTTTTTATAGTATATTTATAAAATTATCACGTAACTTATATTTTTTTTATCAAAAATATATTTTCTTAAAGATATTTTATTATTTATCAAATTGTTTTATATTAGATTAAACTAAATTCAAATTTTAAATCAAACATTAGATAATACATTTAATAAAAATAAAGTAAGTAGATTAATTAATTTGCTCTTTAAAATCAATGCAATCCAGTTTAGGAACACTTGAAAATAAAATACTTTGTAAAATTGTCTTTCAAGAATAGATGGTGGTGGGGCCATACTGCATTAGCGCAATCGACGTACTAAACTCTTTTTCGCCGAAAGTAAAGAGGAAGAAAAATAACGATAAAGTTCGGAATCAACGAATTAGCGTCGTTTCTTCAAATAAATAAATAATAATAATAATAATAAAAACCTGAATCAGCGTCTGCTACTGCCTATGGGCGATGGCCAACCATTGGCGAATAAAATAATAATGGCTATTATTGCGGATTCGGCATTTGAACGTATAAATTATAATAATAATAACAACAAAAATTTTAAGAACAAAATTTGACTACAGTGTGTTAATATAATTTTAAAATTACAGTATTTCTTTAATAATTCGCATGATCAAGTTTTTTATTGCTGTATTTTTAATCCCTTTCTGATAAAAAAAAAAGGAACTACTAAATAATTTTTATGTTTTTGATATATATATATATATATAAGAGGAAGTTTCAATTCCAACCTAGGGAGGGTCATAATTAACTCATAGGAGACCAAGACTTCATTTCAAAGTCTTACCTTCTTCTTAGGTCTTAATTTCTTCGCATTCTGGTCGTAATCTAGAGTAAATTTTACTATTTGATGATACCGAACTTCGGTCAATAATTTCGTGAAAAGAACATATACAGGTGCAGCACAAAATAAAATGATGAATTATACTTTCAAATTCCTGGAGATAAGAAAAAGCATAGTAAAGGTGTTGTTAGAAAACTTACAATTTTTATTTTAAATATGGACATTATATTTAGGATTAAATATATTTTTAATTATTATTATAAATAAGATAATATTTATTTTTAGTCTTTTAAAAATATATATATTGATGATTTAAAACAATTTTATACTATCTTTCAATAATAAATTATTATATATGATAAAATTATTGATTTTATAATAATTACTTTAAAAATTATATCAACAATAATATATAATTAAATAATAATATAAAATTATTAAATTCTTAAAATTATTTTTTTTATAAAAAAATGTTAGATGTAGTCTTTATACTTATAAAAAATTATTTCTTTTTTATTTCTCACATATCTAAATCAAGATAATATATAACACAATTTCATGAACAAAATATTCAAAAAAGACAAATGATTTTTTAAAGATTAAAAATAAATATTATTCTATTTGTGGAAACAAAAAGTAAATATTGTCCTGTGTAAATAAAAACTCGTTCAACTGTCTTTTTTGTTTTTTATGAGTTCACTCAATGTAGATTAATCACAATAGACATAGTTGTCATATTTAAGTCATTTTTCCATTAGGTTGCTCCCTCCCACTATGTGTAAACAATGATAAAGTTAGATGGTTTTTATTATATGGTTAAATGGAAAAAATATTATTAAAAAATAATTTTTCATGTATTTTTTTTCTTTGTAAGTGATGATGTTGAGAACATGTATAATCTGGTTGAACTAGTTTTTTTTTTAATAAAAAATTTCTCTCAGACTTGAATCTAAAATTTTGTTTTAAGAGGAATTAAACAGGTACTACTAGAATTAATAATTTGTTAGTGTTTTTTGTGTCTTTATTTTCCATTCAAACAATCAAAGGTTTGTAACATTTTTAAGGTTCTAAAATTATAAATTTGATGATTTTTGAGTGATTTTGTAAGGAAGTGACGTTATGGTTTCAAAGGGGTAAATATTTGAAATTATATTTAGTTTAGATAAAAATGTAATATTTTGTAGATAACCAAGGAAATACAAGAAAGGAAATAAAATTTTGTATTTTAAATTTTTTTCACAAAAATAAACACTTCACATTTAGTTAAAAGGTGACAAATTAGTTGTTTAAATTATAATAAATAATTATTACAAAAATTTTGATTCATAAAAATTAAATTTAAATATAAAAAATTTACAATTCACACGTATTTTTTAACCAACTAAGTTAGAATTTCTTAAAAATAATTAAAAACTTCTAATAACCACTAATAAAATGTAAAAGAGAAAGTTTAAAATATTACACATAATTTATATTAATTTATTCTTTTAAACCTAACAAGGTTTACATTGGATCTATACATAGGATTTTTCAATATCAAATAGTTTGAATGCAATTTTTTAGAGCATTATTTTGTTTTAGCTTTTTAAAATTTTAAAAATCAAACATAATTGTTTTTTTTAGTTTTAAGAACATGTTGTCAATTTTTTTTTTAATTTATTATATAGATATTAAACTTTTTACATGAGATTGTGACGAAGGAATCTAGAATTAGTGTAGAAAAGAATATAAAAAATAATAATTAAGGTTTTTTATGAGTTTTTATGGACTATGTTTTTATTAAGTCTAGAATGTTATCAAATTTGAGTAAGCATAGGTTATAGCCACTCATTATCCATCTTATGTCCACTATCATACCCATGTGGATACTTGTTAAATGGATATTAGTAGATTTATTTTAATATCTGTAAATATCTATAGATATTTATTAAAAAATATCTTAATAATATTTTTTAAAAAATAATTTAACTATATTTTTATTAATTTTTACAAATTCTTTTAAAAAAATAGTTTAAAAGGTCAAAAAAAAAATTATTCAAATATTTTATGCATTTGTTCTACATAAATTTACTATTAAAGATACTTCAATTTAGAGACTAAATTTAAATGTTAAAAATACTTAAATGTCATAAACTCAAACAACAAGTCAATAAAATAAAATAATTCAAACTCATAAGTTTAAACAAAAGTTAATAAAGTGTAGCATTTCAATCTCATAAGTTTAAACAAAAGTCAATAAATTAAAATATATCAATTTTACATATTAAAACAAAAATATTTAAGTAATTTTATCGTATCCGTGGAACAGGTACCTTAATATTCATGTTTTATTGTTACAAATTTTATCTGCAAATATTCATGTGTGTGAATACTTTGGTCATCTCTAACTTAAGGTGCTAATCCAATTAGTATATGTTTTTTTGTGAGTTAAGCCTAAATCAGCTCCTTATAATCCATTAGTATATATATATATATATATATATAATCAAATAACTAAATATATAATTTTACATTATTCAACATTATCATATACCTAATTAGTTAATTAAATCATCTAACTTATAATTTTAAACTAGCTTATAAGCTAATTTTATCAAACATTTTGGTTGTTTATTTTTTTTCATGTGATTTTTCTAAAGTCTTATTGTGTATAGTTCATTTCTGTTTTTAGAAATTTTTTCATATTTTCTTAAGTGAAAGTTACTCAAACTTGATATAGTTAGACTTGCATTCATAACATGTGATCTAACCTTTTAATCATTCATCTTTTTTAGTATTTTTTTTAAGGATTTTTTCTTTTTTTCATCTTTCTTTTCTTTTTATCATTCTCTAGATTTTTTTGAGTCCTAGCTCACCTCCTTTATTAAGTAGGGAATCATGGTTAACTTCACTGTCATTATTAAAACTAATGACAAGTTTTAATGTAAAGGATTGTTTGTCAACTTTTTGAGAAACCTCAAGTGGAATCACTTTGCCTCTTTTCGGATAAATTAGATATCATTCACAAGCTCTTATTCATGCACTCTTGATCCCAACAGTTTATCCATTTTGAGTATAGAGAAGTACTTAGCTTTTTGGATAGTTGTAACTTTGGGCCTCCAAATTTGATTAGAATTTAAATTTTGATTATTTCGCCTCTATCATATTTTTATTTCAATTGTATTTCATTTTTGGAGTAATTCGTTCATTAGTTTTATTGAACACGTATACAATCTTTTAGTATCACATTAGGTAATGGATTACCTTCCAACTTCTTTCGTCGTTGAAGTAATAAATTACTCTAGAAAATAAAAACAGTGTTTTTTTATATTGGTAATCAATTAGATTGATAGGTTGAAGTAATATATTACCTTAGAGAGAAATAAACTAAACTTAACATATACATCAATGTATAACAAGAAATATTGTATATCAAATTTAACATCTTATCTGAATATATATGTGTGTGTTTTTCTGCTAATAATAATAAGTCATTACAATGGTCAATAACTTTCATATATTTTGATCAAGCCATCAATTCTCTATCAACATTTCTATTCTATCCTATTTTACATTTGTTTCAATGACCAATTTTTAAAAAAAAAAATGCTTGTGGTTTTACATTTTTTTATAAAATAAGATTTTGCATTTATTCATTGGGAATCACTATTAATATATGTTTCATTAAAATATTTGAATCTTGGTTTCAAGGCAAGAATCCTGGGATGAAAACCAATTATTACCTTTAGGAGTATTTTGTTTTTATTTTTCAATTTTTGTCAATCTTTTCAACTCCAAGAACTGCATTACTAGGTGAAAAACTTGGTACCACTATAGCTGTGGAGTGCATTCCTGAAGACTCAGTTGACATGCTTGTTGAAACTTCTCCAGATGCTTGAAGCATGCATTGTGTGTCCTTTCCTTTGCCCCACAAAAAGGAGTACAGTCCCATTAGGATCAAAATCATGCCCAGCAAGCTGCAAATAAGTTTCAATTTTTCATTAACCATTTTCGTAGATCCATAATATAATGACCAAATAATAAGGCTAGATTATCAAAGGGTAGTCAAGAAAGGCCAAAATGTTATAGCTTTAAATGGTTTATTGATAACTGCTAAGGGATCAAACCCCATAATATCAAGGAAAAAAAATCAAAGGAAATTATAAATGACATTGTGTTGTTCAAAAGGGAGAAACATTCATTCATACATGCCAAGACTGATTGGTTCACCCAGTAAGATAGCTTCTGATATTGCCACAAAAATAAGAGCCAGTGGATTGAACATTGTGGGATAAGTTGGTCCTTTGATTGCAATTGCCCAATAAATTAAGCAAAATGTAGCAGCCGTAGCCAATGCTCCCTGTACAAACAAGTCTCTTCATTAATAATTAAAAATCATAGTAGTTGACATCTTCATCTCTTTACTTCCTTTGTCAAAACTTAATGTTCTTCCATATACTTTTGATAGCTAATAGTCGAGCAAAGCCAATATAAGTGATTGCAAGCTATTCCACACCATCTATCAGTTAACTGCAAGGATCTTAGGTGGTGCCTGTTATAAAACGCCAGAAATTTAAGGAAATCTTTAAATTTTCACATGTTTCAAATAGACCTTCAAATTGTACATGATTATTGTCAAACCATATTGCCATGATTATTGTCAAAGAATATACATACAACAACATAAAGTGGTTTAAGAAAACACTCAAGTTAAATATGTAAACTCAAAACAGTATTGTTTTAATTTGAATGTATATTTTTGTAGAAACATAAAACACCTTAAATCAATTCCAAAAATGTACACAAACTACCTCTACTTGAACTCGTTAAAATAATTTTAAAATTTAAAATTGCACATAATTCCTCAAAAATTGAAACACTCATCATTATTTATCCATAATATAAAAGTACTTTTGTCTTAGTATATTTCTTTCACTTAATCAATAAATTAGACTATCCTTTCATGATCACTACACCCAAAATAACTCAATGAAATAAAGGAAGAAAATACTTAATTATTTTTATTACTAAAATATTTGCGAATCTAACTGGTCTCATAAGCAATATCTATTATATAGTTGTAAGACATAATTATAATTATTTTTTTACACAAATGTAATAAAATATAATGCAAGTATAAGTACATCATTGCATAACTACCAATGACTTAAAAGGCAGGCATGTTATATGATTGATAATAGATGTTATTTTAAGAAATTAGTTGATGTGTTCAATAATTGTATATAATTGTAAACCATGAGACTTTAATAGATTTTGATGTTTTATTATAATGTTGGTTCTTGTCTAAATTAATAAATTGAGGTGTGATAATTTTTTTTTTTTTTTTTTGTCATTCATCTTAGGAGCAATGGAAAGGTTAAAAGTGTTTGTTTTAATGAATTCATGCTAGTAATAACACATAATTCTAAGCGTAAATACACAAGAGGAAGGACGCTCATTAAGTTGCATTTTGACCGATGAATGTTAATAACACTAAAATAAACATTAAGCATGGACATTAAAGTGATACTTTAATTATTGTCACATGTGCATTGGAAGAAGGGAACGAGCATAGCCATGTTGATACCAAGAGAGTTCATAAGATGAATTAGAATGAATTTATCTTAGTTTGTAGCTAATTTGATATTTTGATAAGGTTATTTATTTAAGTTCAAATTTAATCTAATTAAGACTTGACAATATAGAATAAAATTAAGTTGATTAAACTTATGAATATAATATATCAATTTTAATATTATATTTAATTAGATCATTTAATTAATAAGTATGAAGTTAATATTATAATATATCTTACAATATATATTTCAAAACCAATAATATCAAATTAAATATAATATCATGTAATATAAAATGTTATTCAGTAGCATTAAATAAAAAGTATTGTTACTAATACATGTTAAAAAAGTATAAATTTCAAATACAAACAAGAGCCAAGTTAGGAAAACCTCAAATATAATATGATCTTGTTTTCTAAACACTAAAACACAACAGATCTAATTTCAAAGACTAGAACTCATTTGAATTAACTTTATATTAGAACAAAACAATAAATTAGGACAAACCATAAACATGGAACACCGCTAGCTATTAGTGACAAAAATAACTTATAAACAACAAATTCAAGTCAAATGGATTTTGACAACTTTTTAGTGGAAGATCTAAGGAAAACCTTGGAAATTCATATCTCAAAGCTCAATACTTGCAAAAGTAGGGATCTTATGCACCATTTTATTATAAATCCCTATATTTTCCGTATTATTTCCTTTGCTTTTTTAATTTCCTTGTGATGTATTTTTCTAATAGATGATGGATCTTGATTTAAACTCTTTTGTCATTTAATTTTTGCATCTTAATTTTAGTTTATCCCTTTTAATTAAGTATTTTTTTTGCTCTTAATGTTTCTCTGGATTAATTAATCATGAATTGATGTTAAATTCATTTTCACAACTAGGAAATTAGTTAATGGATTTGATCTTAAGCTACTTACCATAGTTGTTCATGTACTGAAGATAAGAATTGATTATTATATGACCTTACATATTCTTTAAATTTGCACTTGTTCCAATTAGAAAGACATTTGAAATTAGGATTCTTAATTTTGGGGTAAAAAGAGTTAATTGTTAAGGAATTTAGATTAACTTAATACAATAAATTTCATCCTTAATTAGATATTAAAGCTTAAGTTAAGCAGGAATTTCATTACTTGGGACGAAGTGTAATATTTCATCCTAATTCTTTTATAATATTGAGTTTTATGATTTCATTTTCTGTTGTTCTTGTTTTAAAGTTAAGATCAAATATAGTAATGACTATGCAAGTTGGTAGATAAAATATACTTATGTGTACAATACTCACTATGTATTATTTATTTGATTTAGTGTAATTACCAAATTTGTAACTAAGCACATTTATCAAATTTTTTTATGTTTTTTTCTTTTTTTAACGACAACATTAGACATAATATGTATTAGAGTCTTATCTTTCTTAAGAAAAAATAATTATTAAGTGTATTTTCTTATTGTTAAATGTACTTCTTTTTTTATGTTAGAAAAATGTTAGTGACACTCTTTTTAATTCTATTGGTTGAAATTTATAAAAAAAAAATTTAATTTTGATGGTTTCACATCTTATTGAATGATTTTTTTTTCTTAATTTAAATGTGAGACTCATCAAAATTAATAAATTTTAGTTAATCACATAAAGACTGCTAGAAAGAGAATGTAAAATGTCATTGACATTCCTCTTTTTATTAATAACTTTACTTAAATATTCTTTTTTTCCTATCTTTTCACTCTTTTAATATGTCATTTCCTTTTCTTTTCACTTCTTTTTATTGTTATTTTTTTTCTTTTCTATTCTTTAGCTTGTTCATTTCTCTTTCATTTTTTAGCATATGATTATTTATTCATTAGTGACATTAAGATTAATAATTAATATTGACATAACTATAATTATAATTAGCATTATTGAAATAATAATAATAATAATAGTAGTAGTAGGAAAAGATGAAGAATGAAATGAATATTTATTCTAAATAAAGGAAAAAACAGCTAAACAATCAAATAAAAAAAAATGTGACAATATTTCGAAGAGTAAAAAAGGAAAAACGATGTATCAATAATAAGAAATGAATGAAAATAAGAAGAATAAAATTTAAATTTTGACTATAATCCTAATTTCTTCGAACGAGCTTTCATAGTATTGGTGAATGTTTTTAAAACTAGGTTATTAAAATGACAAAGTACTTGTTCAAGATTAAAGTAACTTATTCTATTTTATATATAATGATAATTAAATAAATATAATTTTAAATTTTATATATAACATCTTATTAAATAATAAAGTAACTTATTAGTATTCACGATTAAATAAAGTAGTTTATGAAGCATAAATAATATCAAACTATTTAAAAATACTGAGTAGGGAATATAAGTATACTGGTTTGCATCATCTCTAACAATTGTTCTTCCATCATTTTGACATATTTTTAATATAATTTGCTAGAATTTAATTAGTTTAAGACGTTCCGGACACAATTGGGCTTATTTTTGTCTAGTTTAAGGATTGTATCGATTCTTCAACCTAACAACCTAAATAACTTAATCGGATCGATAAATAGTTTGATTTTATGGTCAAATCGATTTTACAAGACGACCCAAGCTAATATTTCCAAGAAACATAAATACTGACCTTAATATTTATTTTTTAATAAATCATAGAAATATTCTTATACAAAAAAAATTACAATTATAAATCATAGAAAATTGATCACTTAGAATATAAAATGTTTAGAATTGAATATGCAGACAACCTTTTTTTTGTCTGCACCGGTCCATTTAAGCCTATTGTTAAACGGATCGACTCAAAAAGGCCATTGTTTAAACAAGTTACTATTTAGTATATACTGATGGAAGTTAATTGCACAGTTTATGTGTAATGTTATAAATTATTTAATATTTGAGTTTAATTTTTATGAATAAAAAATAAAATAACTTACAAATCAATCCAATATGAAATTTTTTTAATTTGAAAAAATTGGTTAAAATATTTTTATTGTTTATATAAATAAATTACTTGATCTTTAAATCAACAAATAAATGCATTTAATTTGATTTTTTAATTAAATTCAAGATCAGTCTAAAGATAAAATAACTAAAATTTAAATTTTAAATTCATAAAAAATATTTATTATTAATTTTATACAATAAAAAATTTAAATATATTAATAAAATCTACATAAGTTAAAAAAATTTCACTTACCGTTGAATCAACTTTAATCAATTTATGTGTTGT
>JAMLFT010003592.1:0-21643 GCA_026544285.1 Pachyrhizus erosus | reverse complement strand
AATTTATTTAATTTAATTATTAAAACATATTTTATGAACAATTTTAATTACTTATATGAAGTTTATAGATATTTAGCTAATTTTAAAATAATATTTAAAAATAAATCTCTTTATTTATCTATAAGTCTATTTATCTATTTATATATATATTAAAGTTCAGTTGAACTTTTCTTGAATGTTAGATTAATTTTTTAATTTTATAATATTCATAGGATCTAATTGAACTTTATACTCTTAATTGTGTTTAATAAAGAATTAAATTATCAAATTTAATATTTTTTTATGTAATTTTTTATAAATTAAATAATTTTTTAAAACTTTTAATATTAAATATTAATATTTTATTATATAATTTTATTTTAAATTAATAACTAAAGATATAAATTAAATAATAGGTTATTATATATATAAGTATATTGTATTTTATTTTATTTAAATATTAAATAATAATAGCATACTATTAGATTTTTTATTGATAATTAAATTTTAAATGAAAATATATTTAATGTTTATTATTTTACTTTATTAAAATTCCAAATATTTTATTAATATATGAATATATAAATATTATAATAATAACATTGAATATTACATTAATATTTGTTCTCAACATTTCCAAAATTTTAAAATTATTTACTTTAAAATATATTTAATAAAAAATAATAACTAAAACTACAAATTATATAAATATCTAGTTAATTAATAAATAAGGATATAAGTTAAAAATTATTATATATATATATAGAAAAGTAAAAATTTTTAATTTAATTATTAAATTATATTTTATGAACAATTATAATTTAAATAGGAATTTATAGATATTAGTTAATTTTAAAACAATATTTTTAAATATAATAGATAAATTGTCACACACACATATATATATATATCTTGAGATTTATTTTATATAAAATTACATCAACTACATTAATAATAATTATTATAAAAATTATAATTTAATAGTGTTAATAATAAATATAATTCCTTTAAAATCATGTATAAAAATCAATTTTAACATTATAATTATTTTATTTTTATAAATTTAAACCATAAAATACTAAATATTATTAGAATTAATATTGTCTCTTCTAATAATAATAATAATAATCCAACTACAACAATATTGTTAGAGTTCTTTTATAAAATTAATTTTAGGACATTATAATTTTTTTATTTTTGTAAATTTAGGCCACAAAACACTATATATTCATTATGTATAATAAAAAAAATATTTGTAAAGTGAATAATAATAATATAATTATTATTATAATTAATAGTGGATGAAATTAAAATTAAATAATAAGAAAAAAATAATTGTTTTATTACATTAATAAAGAATATTTAATTTAAGTTATAATGAGATTAACCAATTTTAAAATTTCAACAATATCACATAATTAAAATTAGTATCTTCAAAATGATTAAAATATTATTTTAAATAAAATTTTAATTTTTACAATAAATATATTTAAATTTATTAGTTATAAACAAACAAAATTCAAATACATATAAATATAGTTAACGAATGTTAAAAAATAAATAAAATTATATCAAAGAAGTTGTTTGTAAATTTTTAATATTTATTATTATATTAAATAATATTATTTTATTTGTTTTATATTTTTCTTTTAAATTAATAATTAAAGACAAAAATTAAATAATAAATTATTATATATACATATATGATGATGATAGAATTTTTTTATAACAATTAATTTAGACCATAAATATTAAGTATTCATTATGTATAATAAATATAAAATAGTGATAAAGTATAAAATGTTAATATAATTATTATTAGAATTAATATATGATAAAATAAAAAATAAATAATAATAATAATAATAATAACAAGAAAAATAATAAGTAAATCTCACTGTATTAATAGAATATATTCAATTTAAATTGTAATGAAATTAACTAATTCAAAACTTTAATAACATCACATAATTAAAATTAATATATTTAAAATTATTTAAATATTATTTTAAATAAAATTTTAATTTTTATAATAAAAATATTTACAAATTATTAATTATAAACGCACAAAATTTGAGTATATTAAACATAATTCTCATATTAAAAAATAATTTAATCACTATGCATTTTCAGTGTAAAATAATTTTATATATTTATTCAATTACAAATCATTATTAATATGATTTTTTGAATATTTATTATAAGAGTCAACTAATTTATTATACAAGGTAATATGTTATTGAATAACAGTGTAAAAATTTTTTACACTGTTAATGTATACAAATTTTAATATTCAATTTTAAATAACTATAAGTGTATTTTTATTATATTGTTTATTTATACATTTTATATAGACATTACATTACTGTTATTATATATAGAAAAACAAAAAAAAAATTAATATGTTTGATATTTTTTAAGCATCTCATAAATTAAAAAATATAAATATTTTTTTAATTTAATATAATTATATTTAATATATTACTTAATATTTTAAAAAAATAATTTCATTAATATATATATATATATATATTTAAAATACTAAATATAAATATAAATATAAAATAATATATAATTTAATTAAATTTGTATATTACAAAAATTTAAAATCTAGTTAATTATTAAATATGTTTAGGAGGGAAGATCCCACTAAAAACACAACAAAAATTAATTAGCAACTAATTTATTAGTAAATATTCTATACCAATAACATAATTATAAAAAAAATCTTATTCCCTTTATAAATTAATATCTTTAATTTAAATTTTATCTCTTTTGTGTAAAGACCTGTTTCGATTGAGTTAGAAAATAATAATAATACTTTATTTACTTGCAATCTCAATAATTTGATGGTGTTTTTTAATTATATCATTTTTAAAAATGAGAAAACAATAATTTTTAAAATAAAAAACAATTGAAAATATTTGTAGTAAAAAATCTATTTGTTTTTAATTTTGAATTTATTTTGTTTTAATGCTTAAAAAATTAATTTATAAAAGAATAACTAATGAATAGATTTAAGATAAATTATAAATGACTATAGTTTAATAATTTAACTCTCAACTTCAGAGAATACATTATCAGTAAGAAAGGATCAAATTTAAAGATTAATTAGAGTTAATTTAAAGCTCTGACTATAAGAAATCTATTTAAAAATAGATAAAATTTAAAAATAAATTATGATGAAATTTAAAATAGGAAAAGTTTAAAGAAATTGTTACTTTTTTTCTCTTTTATTAAAAGAAAAACAATTTAAGTTAACATACAAAATTAGGTTAAATATTGTAATTTTTTTCTTTTTAAAAATTTTATTTATAATTTTTAGTCTTTCTAGTTTTTTTATGATTTTAGTCTTTTTATTTTAAAAATCTTATAATTTTGATATAATCTTTAATTTTACATATATTTTATTTATTTTATTTTGATAAGTCTAATATATTCATTTAAGGTACTATAAATATTAATTAATTAAAATATAAAAATTAAAAGAAATAAACATATATCAATTAAAAATTAGATAAAAATTATACATTTTTTAAAATAGAGTTATTAGATTTGTAAAAAAATAAGTTATCAAAATTGCGAAACAAAAGTTAAAAGAAATTAAAATTATGTATGTATACTTGGAGAGGAATCAATTTACACTAATATAATTTTTATTAGTTATTATATTATTTAATAATTTTTAATTTAATAAAAAAAAATTAAAATTCATCATTACATTGAATTTCTTTTACATAGATCATACATGTAAAAAATTATTTGATACCTTATTCATATAAATAACAACAAATGTAATATATAATTTTTAAAATATACTAAAATATAAATAATTTAATCATCTTATTGTTGTTCAATTTTAAAAATATTTGTCATAAACAATTAAGATAATATACAGTTATAATTTGACAGTTTGATAAATAAAATTTACATTTTGTATAAAATAAAAGTGGATTACACAAACATTTTATGAATTTTTATAAAATTATACAAACATTCTCTACTATTTTTTATTTATACACTAATTTTTAAAAAATACACATTAACACTCCTTACATATTGTACTAACACGCATTTAATATTTGTAAAGATTACACTGACATCTTTTTATAAATTGTAATAATTACAAAAATAATAAATATTTATGTAATTTTACATAGTTATCAATGATATAATAACTGTAAAAAATTTATTGTTATAATTGATCCATCATTCTATATAAGGAGAAACCAAATTATTTTAAAAGTAATTTTAAAAAAGTTGTTATCCATTTTATTTTTAATTTTTAAATCTAATGTTTAATATTCTTAAAAATAAATTATTAAGATAACGAGTAATTATCTTATAATTTTTATGTCTCTTAAATATAATTTGATCCTTAAAAAATATTTTTTTTATATTTTTTTATTTTAGTTATTTAAATTTTTTGTTTAGTATTTACAATAAAAATATTATTAAATAATATTATAACAATAATTTTAATAGTCCAATCCCGTATCTAAGAAGTCTGATATGATAATTATATATATTTTTTAATTTTTAAATCATCATTTATTTAAAATAATTAATGATATTAAACTAATTAATAAAATATTTTAAGACACAATTTGACAAAAAAAATTATATATGATCATCAATATTATTATTACATCATCATTTAAAATATAATAAAAATTTAAACAAAAAATTATCTTATAACATAATCTATAAAAAATAAAAAATAAAAATAAAAATACAGCAAAAATAACAATACCCTATTTTTCATAAATCAAGCAAATTCATATTTAAACCTTAACTAACTTGATCCTCCAATCTTTCAATATATTATCCACAAAACATACACGTGTATAGTTGGAAAGGGGTAAGATAGTCTTTTGACATGCAGGAAACGAAATGATAGTTGGAGAGTGTGGGTAACTAGACTCGAGTAGTGGAGGTGGAGGTGAAGGTCTCGCATTTTTAACTTAACCGGCGTTTGTATAATTCCGTCTCATCCCACCGCAGCCGGAGGCGGTATATGGGAGCTAATTGTGGATGTGACCTTTGATTTTCATGATAATTTAGTACAGCGCTTGTGCTCCATTCATTCAAATTCCATTTCGAATTTCATATTTATAATACAAGCATACACTCTTCTCCTCTCTTCCCAATTCCTCATCTGCAATTCTCATTGTCGATTCCGAAACCCTACATTTTCGCCGAGCAGTGGATCAGTTTTCCTATCCCTCCCCCAATTAAGGTACGCTGCTTCTACTTCCGATTCCCTGTTTGTTTCGCCAAGACTAAGAATCGTATTTATTACACACTATTTTAGCTTAGGGCTAGGATTTTCGTCTTCTTCTCCATCGCCATTTTGCATTCCCTTGCTGTAAATGTTGAACGAGATGATGCTACTGATGTGATTAATGTTTACGTGGTTGTGGAGTGTAGGATCGCTGTGAGATGGAGGATGGTGGGAAACCCACGAGTAACTCCCATGGCATTGCTGATATGGATGTTGTTGATGCTGCTTTGCAAAGTCAACGTGTGGCTTCTTCCTCTACTCACCTTTCCCCTGCTCAGCTACAACAGGATCAAGTAATGGTCGAACAGGATCATGACAACAAAAACGGCATTTCTGATCCTGCTCATGTGCCAGAAACCAGTGTAATTAGCGATAATCAGTTTGAAGTTGAATATGCTAAGACCGTTTCGCATCAGGAATTGGTCACTCCAAAGCCTAAAGAGAAGAATGTCAGAGAAATGAAGAATGTGCTAAATGATACCGAGGTACTTACTTCCAGTAAGATATCAGAGTGTTTTTTTTTTTTTAGATTGTAATTATCTTGCCTTTAACCCACAGATGACTGATTATGATGAGTATGGCACACATCTGGATCGAGAAACATTTATGAAAGAGCTTGAGACTTTCTACAGAGAACGATCCTTGGAATTTAAGCCTCCTAAGTTTTATGGAGAACCACTAAATTGCCTTAAGTACGTATACTATCCCCTGTGACACATTGGTGTAACCCCTTTTTCATAAGCATTCTAAAGGCTAGTTTAAATGTGCCCAACCTGATCTCCTCTTTGTTATTAATTTTTAATGTTATACTTAACTGTTCTTATAGTGGATTCCTTACTTTTCCATGGGCTGCAGGTTGTGGAGAGCTGTTATCAGACTAGGTGGCTATGATGTGGTATGGATCATCTTCTGTGTTATTATTAACAGCTTATTTCTTGTATGCCTATAGACCATAACTATAGTTCTTGCATTATAAACTTTAACATTGCTTACTTCAAACTCAAGGCTGTTGTTAATACTATTGCTACACAGTTCTATCCCATTCATTCCTTTTGTAATATAAAAGGGATGTTTTCGTTGAATATAGATTTAAACATTTTAGCAAATGCCCAGATGAGGTATCCACATGATTTCCCTATGTTTGATGGCTATGCTGCTACCTTAGATATACTCTGATGTTATGCTTTCAATATTACTGTTTGTTATGCTTTCCCTATGTTTGATGACCGAGCTAGTCTTGATATGATATACTCAGAGCTACTCAAATGATTGGGCCACTAGATATAGCAAAAAGAGAGCTGATGCTGTGGCAATCAAGCATTTTTTGACTTGGTCCTCAGTCATCTTGTCAACTTTACAAAGAGCTAATCATTTAGGATTTGTCATTCATCTAATAAAATCTTTTTTTAAATTTTGAAAAATATGGTGGCACTAAGTTCAAATAGTTGTGGTCTGACTTGTTGAGACCTGGTAACAGCTTCGGCCTATGTGATTTGGTCTTGTGCTTTCCTTATAGTAGGGTTGTGAGCCCCAGCCCAGATTCTTTTATTTTTATTCTGCAACTTGATATTGATTAACTGAATTTAATTTGTAAATTTTGAAATAAAACATTCAATATATCATTACTTGTTCAGTTTATTTGACATTTGGTTGCCTCTCGTTGGGCTCTAGACATTGTGTTGAGAGTGAAAGATATGATGAATTCCACGTGTTAGAATTACACAGCAGAGTATATATTTATATTAGGAGTCATAAATACAAGAATAATTACATGAATATACAGTCACGCTAACTAACATAATTACATAACCTATAATCTTATGTGTTTATAATTATTACTATAATTACATTATTTCCATCAACATCCATAAGTTTTATTTCAGTTGGTGCTAAAATGTTTTGGGCCCTTTGTCAGTTATTCATTACCAATAAGTGACAAAGTAGATCTTATTGATTGATTTGTATGTAGGTAACTGGATCCAAGTTGTGGCGGCAAGTAGGAGAGTCTTTCCACCCCCCAAAGTAAGGCCTAAACATATTATTGTTTTGTAGTTCTTACTAAGCCTTCATAGCCTCATCATGTTGTATTTATGTTATTTACTGTCACACGTGAACTCTTTATAGTTTTCTGAGTTGCTTATGGTTGTCAAACTCTTGAGTTAACTCTTATGATTTTAAGTAGACAACATGAGCTAACTCTCTATCTAACACTTTTCTAGGTAAACTCGTGTGAACTCACATAAATTCTAGAGTGAAACGAATTAGTGAGTTTGAAATCAAATGTAATTTTTGCCCCCTTTGACCCCACAACAACAATGTTTTACCATAACTCAAATGACTTGAAGAAATTAACTCCTTTTTTAAATGTTTTCGCTTATGTTTTTATAAATTTATATATGATTTGGTCATCTATGTAGTTTGACCTTATTTAGTAGTAATGTACTATTACACTTTATTATTGTGAATTATCTGAACCTTCCTCTCTAATTTACACAGAAATGAGGAAAAGACATTAGTTGTCTACACCTTGTTGAGAGGAGAAGATGTGAAATATCTACCCTCTTCCCTTTTGGTTCTTGCACCTTATCCATCATCTAATAGGTTGTCTAATATAGCAAAACTCATAATCTAACAGGTTGTCTTAGACAGAAAAACCCATCACCTAAATTCATATGGTTTGCTGATAATAAATTCTGTCTAAATTTGAATGAGTACAATATGCTGTTTATGCATGCACTTGTCTTTAACATTATCAGATTCTGAAACTATATTATGCAAAATTTGCTTGGATGTAGAATTGGCTATTTGTTATTTTAGCACTAGGGATAGAGGTTTGTGGTGGTGGACTGTAAACGCTAACCATATAAGCTTGTCAAATACAAAAATGATGGTAAATACCAACCATAGAGGGTCAACATGGTGCAGCTCAATCCCAGATTTGATTAAACTGTGAAGATTTGTATATCCATACCACATAACATAACACAGCCTTGTTCAATCTTAGTTATTAAATCAGTGCTCAATGTGAACAATACTGAATTAGCCATATATAAGTACCAAATTGACCATTTATCAGTATCATATAAGATGACAAATTAACCGTAAATCGGTACCAAATCAACCATGCTGAATTAGCCACATGGAAGGTGATTTTTGGTACCAAATGAACCTTATTTTGAGTATCAAATTAACCATGTATCTGTACCAACCATGTTGATATGTGATATCGGTACCAAGTTAACCATATAAAGAACCAAATATCAGTAAACCACTACGAAGTCTAAACATATATTGGTACCAAATGCTAGTGTACCAAATTAACCATATATCAATTCCATTGATCATAAAACAAGTCAAATCAGTATCACATTAGTGTAAATTAACCATTCTGAACCAAATATTAGTAAACTATATCAAATACCAAGTTAACCAGGTTTGAACATATTATGAGCCATATAGTTAAACCAATATGAAGTAACTTTAGCCAAACGAAAAAGAAGATACCAATAGCAGATACCATAAAAGCATCCATTACAGTTCAAAATACCCTAAGAAACACATGAAAATAAGACTGAAATCGATTCCGCATTGCTTGAGACGTTGACTCTAACCTTGTTGGTTTATAATTGTTGAGAATCAAACAATATTTATTGTAATAAATGTAGTTTATAGGCATAAATCTCTAATTCAGAGGAAACCAAAATATCCTTTATTTATGTGTAATTAATTCAATAAGCCTATATAAACTCATATCCGTGTTGTATTCAGGCCCATGATTTTAGCACAATATGCCTTTGATTTGTTTTTTTAACATGTTATCTAGCACCTGACAAAGGCTTCCTTTTTTGAAAGTTGTGCCTGTTCGGTGAACCCATTGTCCTTGGAGACAATTTCTTAGCGAATCATATCCCTTGTTAGAGTTGCCCTACCTTCCGCTACCTTTTCTAACATTTTCCAGCAACTTCTTTGGGTATTGTTGTCGCTGTTGTCAATTTTTCGACGACCTTTCTAGCTAACATCACTGCCATCAGGTGCATCATTTGTCAATTAATCCATTGCTGGCCACTACAACCTCATCGGACTTCTCATGCACCCTTATGCACATCCTTGTTGAAGTGCCAAACAACAACGCTCGTTGGCTTGTGGCAACATGTACGCCAGTGTTTCATTTTGCATTTCCAGCGTAGTGGTCGCCCCTCACCTACAACCCTACCCCTACAATTTCACCTCCATCGGAGCAGTTTTCTCCAATATCCTTTTTTTCTTCACCTTTTTACTGTTGCAAGTACTATTTTGTGTTGCATTGTTGATATGATTGTTTATAATACACCTAACCGCCTAAGGCATATACACCTATTTTGTCCAACATTCTGTTGTTTATTGAGAAGTTAGGTGTTTGAACTACTCTACTTGGCCCTTTGACATTGATTTATGGATTAGTGTGTTGGACCACAAATCCCATCTAACCTCTTTCGTTTATTTCATACCTATGGTTGATCATGAGAAGTGGGCATAAATTAATGCTTAACTATGCAGTGTTCTCAAATCGACCCTCTATCCTTTTTTGAAATCATTTTTTTGGCCACACGAAACTTGTGAATTTGTTTGGCGTGAGGTGTGCACTCTCTACATTAATGATACTCAACGACTACACGATGTGTGTTAGGATCTAATTACTTTTCTTGCTCCTTAGCAGTTTGACAACCTAATGTTTGCCTATCTTGGCTGCATCCATGTGGCCCTCCATGTTTATAATGAGCTCCCCCCTTTTGTTGCCTCAATTCTAGCTAAGTGAAAGAAGGAATTAGAGAATCACGACACCTTCTTTATGACTTTGGCTCTATATGGTTTGTCATCATAGTACTCTGCTACACAAGACTAGATTCTTAGATCCCTTGTGGCCCCAATAATGACATTCTCCTTTTCTAGACTACTTTGCATTCCACTAAAACCTACCACCGAGACCCTTACTCCTACTATGGGTGATACCTCTGCCCTTAGGTCCTTGGGTACTTGACTCTTGTGCATTTGACCATATATTTGGTAATTGTTCTCTTTTCTTTCCTTTCTTCATCTGGTTATTTACCTACCATTACCTCTACTAATGGTTCCCAAACACAGGCCCAGGGCATTGGTACCACACATCTTCTGCTATCCCTTATTCTTCATTTTAATGTGCTTTTTGTACATCATTTCACTTAATCCCATGATTTTGTCATTATATTTATTAAAAAAATTTGTTATCCTACAAGAACAAATTTCGAGACAAATGATTGACATCGGATGTAAGTTGCATGGTTTATACTATTTCTTTGCATTGCCACCTATGAATGTGTCTGTTGTCTATCCATTGACAATTCATGTCCAATTGGGACAACTTGGTTTGCCAAAGTTGCAAAAGATGGTACCCAACCTTCACCACCAATTTAGTTTGCATTGTGAGTCCTGTTAGTTAGGAAAACACACTCATCATTCATTTCTTGATTGAGTCAATGAAAGAGCTCCGTCCTCGTTTGCCTTAGTCCACTTTGATGTTTAGGGTTCGTCTCGTGTTGTTAATCGTTTGATTTTAGACATTTTGTTACCGTTATGGATGATTTTTTCTATTGTACATAGGTCTAGTTAATGAAATCTATGGCCAAATTGTTTTCCCTTTTTGAGAAATTTTATAATGAAATAAAAACATAGTTTGGTATCCTTATACATTCTTTTCGCAGTAATAACACACGAGTACATATCTTGCCAATTTTAGCAAGTCATGCATCAAAGGGGATGCTTCATCGAACATCTTATCCTTGTACACACGCCAACAAAATGGGTTGTCTGAGCACAAAAATAGGCATCTCATTGATATCACTTAGACCCTTCTCCTTCATGGGAATGTCCTCCCGCATTTTTGGGGTGATGTTACCCTCATTAATCACATGCCATTCTCTACCTTTAATGATCGGGTTTCTTATTCTATCCTTTTTCCTCAGTCACCTTTCCACACCCTTCCTCCTCGCATCTTTAGCCCCCCACCCATTTTGTTCACAATTTGACTCTTGGCTATGACAAGCTCTCATCTCGGTCTTTCAACTGTGTTTTCCTAAGTTATCATCGCTCTTAGAATGATCATCATTGTTGTTCCCTTGACCTTAAAAAGTATTTTGTTTTACTTTGAGGTCTCATTTAAAATGCTTTCATGCATGGCGATCTTGATGAGGAGGTTTACATGGTGTAACCACCTAGGTCGTTGCTTAGGGGGAGTCCCCTACTATGGTTTGTCAACTTTGCAGGTCCTTATATGGACTTAAACAGTTCCTTTGAGCCTGATTTGGCTGTGTTTGTCTGATTATGCAACAATTTGGAATGACTTGCAGCAAAGTTGACCACTCTATCTTCTATTGCCATTCACCAAAAGGATGTATCTATCTCATTGTTTATGCAGATGATATTGTCATTATAGGCAATATTAAAATGACATTACTAGCCTAAAACAATACCTAGCACACCAATTCCAAACTAAAGACCTTTGTAAACTTTGGTATTTCCTAGATATTGAAGTTGCTCAATCCAAGGATGATTTGGTAATCTCACAGAAGAAATATGTTCTTGACATTTTGAAAGAAACTAGCTTATTGAATGCCAAGCTAGTGGACACTCTTATGGATCCTAATGTCAAATTGTTGCCTAATAAGATGGAGCCATTTACAAATCTTGGGAGATATAGGAAGTTGGTTGGAAGGTTGAACTACCTCACAGTCACTCGTTCGAATATTGCCTTTGCATCAAGTATGGTAAGCCAATTCTTAAGCACTCCCTACTATGATCATTGAGTTGCAGTTATTCAATTCCTAAAAGACAATAAGAGTGCTTGAGGCAAAGGCCTAATTTATGATTATACAAACATACTCAAATGTTGATTGGGTTTGCTCCCCCAGTGATAGGCATTCCACACTTGGATATTGTGTATTGGTGAGAGGAAATTTGGTATCTTGGAAAAGTAGGAAGCAAAATATTGTAGCATGATCAAATATTGAAGCAAAATACAGAGCCATGACTTTGGTAACTTCCAAACTCATATTGATGAAGCAACTTCTTAGAGAGCTTAAGTTTGAAGAAAATACACAAATGGCACTTGTATGTGACAACCAAGCAGCTTTGCATATTGCCTCTAATATAGTATTTCATGTGAGAACCAAACACATTGAGGTTGATTGTCACTTCACAAGGAAAAATCTTGAATCATGAGACATTACTACAAGTTTTGTCAACTCTAGTTATCAATTGGCAGACATCTTCACTAAGTCATTAAAGGGACCAAGGATGGTTATATTTATAACAAGTTGGGAACATGATTTATATGCTCTAACTTGAGGGAGAGTGTTGAGAATCAATAAGCATTTATTGTAATAAATGTAGTTTATAGGCATATAATCTCTAATTCAGAGGAACCTAATATCCTCTATTTATGTGCAATTAATTCAATAGGCTTATATAAACTTTGTTCATATTGCATTCAAACACATGGTTTCAACACAATATGCCTTTGATTTGTTCTCTTTTAACAATAGTGATCAATGTACAATCAAACCCCCTGATTAAAGGAATTAAATCTAGTAATTATAGTCTAAGATCTTTCCTAATTACTAATTATACAACTATCATATATACAAGGAAACATAATATTTACATAGGTAAAAGATGGAAATAGGGAATATTTCACCAACCAATATATGTAAAAATTGTTTTAAATGGACTATATAGCCTTATTAACCAAGACACAGGCCACAATCCGAAATAGAAAATGCTATCAATCCAAAAAGCGTTGTTCATTACAAAAACTAGTCCTCAATCCCTAAATAGTCCACTAGAATAGACAAATCTATGTATAGCTTGTCTCATAGTGCTCTATAATTCTTGAATGACAACAACTTCACTGGTTGCATGCTATAAATGGTGCATCAGGGTCCTTGACTGCAGAAACTTGGTCTCTACTGAACATTCAGTACTATTTGACTTAGTTGCTTCCTCTTAGAGGCACAAACACCTTGTCCTCTCCTTGTACCAGATTGTTGCACACTTCTTTGTTGCTCAGGGTGTTTGATTATCATGTTAGAACATGGTAAATTAGGACTAAACTTTGTCATAGGCATACCTTATTTCCTACCTTAGGTATGACTCTATCAGCTGCAATCTTGTCTTGGCCTTACATGTCCCAACATTATGGCCTAATTGCCTACATCTCTTGCACCTGACTGTAGTATGATGCCTAGGCAATTTATGTGGGTTTCTTGCTTCATCATTAGCCTTTATTCTTTTGCTTTTTTGGTCTTCCAGGTGCCCTTTTCATTTATGGTGGATGGATGGGCTGAAAATCAATTACAGGCCATAATTTTGGTCCATTAGAGGGAAAAATAATGTGTGAGTAAGTTGCCAGGCAAAAGCTATGTGAACTGTTTGATTATTGCCATCTTTTCAAAATGCTGCTAGTAACTGCCCCCTGGTAGACACCCTTGAATCCTACTAATAGCCTAAATGAACACACAAACACTGCTTTTACACGCTTGAAAACAAACATACACCCTCTTAAAAACTGGACCTTTATTTCCCTCCACAAATTTATATATCACAGTACCATTGTCAAATGCATTAAAATCCATTCTCCCAGCGTTGATATTCTCTGCTACTGCATGTTGGGAGTTTTGGTCCACTGATACATCCATTGAAAGCAAGTTGTGGTCCCCCTGGTTAGATGCCTTTTTCACAATGTAGCATGTCATATCCTATTCCTAATCTCATGGGAAAACCCTACGATATTTTCAGCCTTTGGTTGCTGTTCTCAATGTTAGCAAAACCCAAGAAGGTGGGTATATAGATACTCTTCTAGTTTCATAAGGCTTAATTTGATCCAAGTTCCTTTCATTTTTTTAATCTTATAAATTGTTTCTGTTTTATTTAAATATTGTTCAATCATATGTGGCATATGTAGTATGATTAAATGGATTTCCACAAATGAAATTTCAATGCCATGTGAGTGTTAAAAGTTTGATGGTAACTTAACAAATGGACCACATTTACTTAATTTTAATAGTAAGGGAACTTGATTGGCGTGAGAAATATTAGGGGAACTATGACCATTCCTGTCCCATTCTAAGGGGACCAAAATGCAAAAGTTAAAATTAAAACTCTTTCTAAACAATTCATATTAAAACAATATCCCTTCACTCATTATTATATTGAATTATTTTTCTCACAGGACCTGCACTACAGTCTCATGGACATTTAGAATCTTTTATGAGAAGGTAATTGATAGAGTGCACTCATCTCTAATTATTGGAAAGACTCCATCTTTGTTATTATAATAATTGGTAAATCAGAGTAAACTTATACTTCTGTTGATACTGGAATTGGCTAATATTCTTTTCTGAAATATCTGATGAGCATCAGTTTCTGTTTGAGTTAATGTCTATTTCATGTTCTTACTCTGTAAATGTAAAAGAAGAAAGGAAGTGTGTGTGCTGTCTCTACTTCTCCTTTCCCACAGTCTGTGCTGTCTTCGTCACAGGACTGATTGTTAACGCTGTCTTTTTTTAGTCACTTGTATGATCAGCTGGTTTCCGTTTTCCTTAATTTTTAATTTTTAATTTGCACAGGCACTTTTAGAATATGAAAAGCATAAGAGAGAGATTGGGGAGCTACAGCTCCCTGTTGGATCATTCCATCAATCTTCAAATGTGGAAAAAGAGGTTTGTATAATGGCCTTTTTTTTCCCCTTTTGTTCCTTGATTTGATGCTCACATGAAAATTACTTTTATTATATAAGATCATCTATTGTTTTCCTTTGTCATGTGAGTTTGAATAAAGCTCCTTCTTTCTTTAGTTATGCTCTTATTTTGCTAGAGACACAAGTTGAGGTGTGAATCAAATGCTTCTGATTTGAACAAAATGGCTACTAGAATGAAAATATCAGGCTTTTATGGATGTATGAGACAAAAAAGAAATATTCTAGAGCCCTAGGTTTTCTGTTGAGTTCAATTTAGTAAAAAGATTAAGGAAATCAATGGGGGTATTTTTAATCATTGCTGTGAATGGTAACTTTTGAACTGTACCATGAGAGAGAAGAAACAGAAACCATAAAAAATTTGGCACAAAGTTTGACATTAACAAAAGCTAACTTATCATAGATGCAATTGGAATAGAATATAAGGGAAGATACTATTTATTTTCTCATCTATTAGGACTACATTTCACAAACACCCATGAATGTGCAGTAATCAAACAGAGCTGATTAATAACAAGGGTGAATTCGCCCACTGTATCTGCAGATCAAGCGCATCTACTGCTGGAAATCCTAAATAAGCATCTTCCTAATCTTCAAGGATAGATACTACAATAATGACTGGAGTTTTTGCTACAAATCAAGTTACACTGTATTTCCTTCCTTAAAGGACAAAATGGAAATTTTGAGGAATTCTGATTCTTTTTTATTTCCCATATTTTTATTAATTTCATTATTTTTGTTTGAAAAATTATAATATGCAGAAATACAAGTATTATGCCCCATTCCCTTACAATATGTAAACATGGATTTTCTGTTGTAAAAGTTTGGGATATGCGTGCCTACAAGGGTACTATACCATAACCTTAAAAAATATAGGTACTGGAGCAATCTTCTTGCTTGATATTATATATTAAGTAAAATATCTAAAGTATTTATTTATATATGTAAAAATTGCAACATATAGTCACAATATTAAAAAAAACAAAAAATGTGAAGGACTATTCTTGGAAAAAGGCTCATAAACGAATAGAATCTTTGAGAAAAAATTGAATGCAGAATATTAGATTTTAACTGGAAAAGGGGTATGATTGGTTAAAGAGTTTCTATATAATTGACAATTGCTAACGGCATTTATATAGAGGACAATTCATTAGTCTGTCTCTCAAATTCTTCATATCATCATGTTAATCATATTAAGTAAAAATACAACCAAAAACAGTTGCCAACAATACTGGAAATTGCAACCATTGTTGGTGATGTGATGCCATCAAATATGGAAAGGATGTTCTGACTTCTGAGCCCTCAATTCCCAAAGTCCTCAATCTGTGAGACCTCTAGTCTAGGAATCAACAGAGGTGGTCTGTTGCTGCTGGTTCTCTACAGAAAAATGAAAAGCAATGAGTGTATAAATTTTACAGAAAAGAGCATTTGAGACATAGACTCGGGAGCATATAACAACATTCCAACCTTTACCCTTTGTTTGTATATGTCACATAATGATTTTCTCTTGCAGACTGCAGTTTACCAGGCACCAGGCTCAGGTAGAGCACGAAGGGATGCAGCAGCACGTGCAATGCAAGGTTGGCATGCTCAGCGCCTTCTTGGATATGGTGAGGTTGCTGAGCCAGTTATTAAGGTCTGTTGAGACCTTTAAAATTTACATTCTTATTCTTAGTATCATTTTAGTGTTGTTCATTGTAACTCTCTTATGGCAATGTTTCTACTACAAGAGCTTTTGTCTTTTCTTGCACAGGACAAGAACTTCAGTTCCACACCAAAGCGTGAAAAGAACCTAAAAAGTATTGGTATGGTCACTACAAACATCACCAGCTTTCTCTAAATTAGTAGCTATCTCATTTATTTATGCTTCAATGTATTAGGTATGATTAATAAACAGAGGACACAGTCTGGTCTGGAGCATTCTGAGAAAGCTGCAAATATTGAAGGAGATCGACAGTTAAGTTACTGGTCTTTTCTGTTAATTGACCTATAGTCCTGTGCATAGATTCATGATCTCTGTATCACTGTTGGCTTCTCTATCCACATTGTTTTAATTCATGGTATTGGCCACCCACCAGTTGAAGTTCTCTTCATTGCAATAATTACTGTTGAGTAAATTAATTTTTCTGTTACACAATTAATAAATGCTACTTTTCTATTAGATTCATTGGTCTTCAGCATAATAAAATAAGGAATTAACTGGGACAAGTTGGTGCACCTTAATGATACTACCCTATACATATCTTATTCAAGTCCTTGGAGATATCTGCATCTTTCCTCCCTAAAGGTTTCTATATCTACATGTTTCCTCCCCAAAGGTTTTGTGAGCCAAAACACAGACAAATTGACAAAATGAATTTGCCCTTGGAGATCCTTTGGCATTTTCTTAATGTCAGTGAGGATTCCATTCATTATTACTGATTCCCCAATCAGTTGAACCACTTACAGTCCCTACTTTCAATTTGAAAAAGATACACGTGCACTGTGAGATTTGTTCAAGTGTCAGTGGATCTAATGAACCAAGTGCTAATTGAGTTTTTCATCTGATAGATTGGCCACAGCGGTAGTGGACATTGGACCCCCTGCTGACTGGGTGAAGATCAATGTGCGGGAAACTGTAAGTCAGTTTGGTTTTATTCTTTACCTAATTTATGTCTTTTTTATGTATCATAATGGAATATGGCAGATTTTTTTCCCCTGTAAATAGAATTTAATTCATAGTTTTTTACTGTTTCCTGTATCAATGTCCAGAAGGATTGTTTTGAGGTGTATGCCCTAGTTCCTGGGCTCCTTCGTGAGGAGGTAATCACCACGGCTCCCTGTCTTTATCCATTGTTTATTTTTATGCAGAAAAACTGGCTTGAGGGAAATTCAGTTAATAAAGACTGCCTTACTACGTAGTTATCCTTATCCAACAATGACAGTTAATAAAAATAATTATTAAATTGTATCATAGATTTTGGCTCTTAAGCATAAAATAGGATGTGCAATCACTTTTTATAATTTCTACTGATCTATATTGGCTGTTTTTTCACGTAGCGAGGAATCTTTGGGCATCGGGTACGATGGTTTTTATATTGGCTGTTTTTGGATATGAGGGAAATTCTGCCAGCTTAGTTTTATATTTGTTTGGGATAATTTGACTTCATTTGTCATGTTAATAATAAAACCTAAGGGTTGGAAAAGGTTCTTCTAAGTGAGCAATGGTGTATTCACCCTTACTTTTATGAAGTGTGCCGTGTTCATAACCCATTAAATGGTCTAAATTCTGAAGAGTGGATACGATCTTTTTTGCTCATTTTCCTTTGTGATTGATTTTGGCTTCCTTGGTTTCTACTTTTATTGTTGACTTTGTTATAACAAATTCAGGTGCGAGTACAATCAGATCCAGTTGGACGTCTTGTTATAACCGGTCTGCCGGAACACATTGACAATCCATGGGGAATTACCCCCTTCAAAAAGGTAATCTACCTTTTCTTAACAGAGATCTAGGTATATTGTTTTCAAGAGGATATTATGACGTTGAGAATAGTATCAGAATTTATCATGTTCATCGTTGAAAGTGATCGACTGAAATTTGCTGTTTTTTCAGGTTGTTAACTTACCTGCAAGAATTGATCCACTTCAAACATCTGCTGTTGTTAGTTTGCATGGTCGACTATTTGTACGGGTTCCTTTTGAGCAGGGAGCTGTGTGAATTTTCCTCCCTTTAATGTTAAGGGATTAAAATTAAACAATCAGGGTGTGGTTATACTTGCTAATAGTCTAGCCCTGTTGGATTAGTCGAAACTGCCACCAACATTAACATTTTTTAGGAAAAAATACCCAATTTCACTAATATAATATGCTAGATTTTCCCATTAAATGCCCTTTTATCCATAACCTTTTTATATTTATGTGCTAGCGCATCATTAGCAAGAGTCCAAGTAGTGGTGGAGTGGAGGACTCGTTCAAAAGCTCGTTTCTTACGAAAATGCTATATGAACGGGATGTTAATCTGGCAAAAAGACACTATGTATAACGTCTTCCAACTGCAAGTGGATGTGGACAGAAAATGCTTTTATGATTGCACGCTGATCCAAATGTAATGGACCTTAACCCAGGTCAAGTTTTTAATGGTATATATGATTTTGGTTCCTTTTCCGGCATGTCTCTTTAGGACTTATATTTTTCCGCGTTTCATCAACCTTCAAAGGCTGCTCCACCCACACATTTTTATTTTATTGGAACAAAATTGCTTTGGAAATTGTTTTTTTAAAGCTAAAAATAGCTTAATGCATGTTTTATAGAAGTTTGAAAACTTAAGATTGAATTAAGTTTAAGTTTATAAATTGAGTTTCTAAATGTAATTCAAGTTTTGTTTCTATGAAATCAAGCTTGCAGGCAAAAAATTTATATACAAATGTGCTTTTTAAAATATATTACAAAACTGAGTATACTTTTTAAAATTATGTTTAATGTCCAAAAGTATTATTTAAACACTAGTGTTTGATGACTATATGTCAAATTTTATTGAGATATAATACATATATAATAATTTATATACTAATTTGTGTAATATTATTTTTGTGTCAATTATTTATTGCTTCTAAAATTTCTCTCTCATCTCCTCTTTCTTAGTTGCAAGTTGCATTTCTTTTTTTCTTTTTTATGTTTTGTCATGAGTATTTTGGACACTAAGTAATATTATTAATAAAAAGAGAAAAAAATCATTAGGATGCATAAAAATATTTTTTATAATTTTTTAATATGTTTTTATAAAAAATTTAATAAAAATATTTTTTTAATTATTTAACAATGTCCTTAACAAGACCCAATTTTTAAAAAAGTAAATATTCAAATTTTGATTAAATAAGAGAATCACCAAATTTCATGCTTCTATCATCAATTAAAATTGCTATTAATAAAAAAGGTATCCTCCATCATTATCCTTAACTAACAAATATCATGTTCATTATACAAGTATTTTAAAAATATTTTAATTCAAATAAGACGGTTGAAAAATATAAGTTGATAAGTAATTAGGCAAAGAAATTGGATAGAAAATAAATTTAAAATTTTGAAAGAATCAATTTATAATACAGCTGATTGAGATTTGAGAGGAAAAAGAAAAAAATAATATAAAAAAATAATTGACAAGTAATTCAAATTGAGATTTTAAGGGGGGGAAATAGACGATGGCTTATATATTATTTCTTCTTTTGCAAAATAATAGTATTTTAAAATTATAATATACTGATTAAAAAATATTCAATTAATATAAATTTTAATAAAAATACTATTAATTATTAACTATTTTAGTTATAAATTATCTCATTTTTTATTAATAATAAATATATTTTTTCAATACAAGTATTACTAATTGATATTTTTAATTATATTTAGAAATGTTGTTAGAAAAAAAATAGTGTAAAATTAATCATTAGTTTAAAATAAAAATTAAAAAAATTAAAAAAAACTATTATTTTACACGGAAAAAAATATATAGGACCTCTCTGGCATCTGTCTTAAGCCATAACTGCTATCCATTTATTGGAGAAATGGACAGAACATAATAGATGCTTTTATATGCTTCCATCTTAATTATAAAATCTACACACATCACAACATCCTCTACATCGTGGGTAATGGTTGCTACAACATACCTACAAGGGATGCCCTCTAACCCCCAAAAATAACTTATCCATACTTACTGTATTTTTCAGCTTAATTAGTTTTCAGTTATGAATCAAAAATATTTAATATATTTTCTTTAATTAATAAAAAAAATTACGAATATTGAGTCATGTGCTGAGTGAGATATATATTTGAGGCGCAAAACAACTATATATTATATTGATTTAAATAATATTTTGGTATCTATAAAATAAAATACTTTTTATTTTTATTTTTTTGTTTTAATCTTTTAAAAATTTTGATTTTAATTTTTATTATTAAATAATAACATTAACTAATGACATAACAACAATTTTCACTATCTAATGATGTATTATATCTTTAAGGAGTTTAACAAGACACATGTAATTTTTTAATAAATTGTGTTTTAAAATTTTTATATGCTTAAAATAGTTAACATTTTTAAACTAGTTAATAAAATATTTAAAAATATAATTTGACAAAAAATTACATGTGATTATCTTATCAAATTACTTGATGACGTGATAAATTAATGTATTGTCAATGTTGCTATTACACAATCTTAAAAATAAGAACTAAAAACAAAAAAAAAAATATTTAAAAGACTAAAATTAAATAAAAAAATTTAAAAAAACTAAAATAAAAAAAAATTAAATTATATTATATGACTAATATTGATTTCGATGCATGAGTTTAAAGTCATATTTATGTTCTTTCTACACAAGTTTTTAAACTCATGATAATCTATTATGATGTTATGTCTAATCTCATAATCATTAATAGAAAAGTAAACTCACCTCATTTGTCAACTACTCCTTTTATTTAAAAATAATTATAATTTAAAATTTTTCATACAAATTAAGAAAAGAAAATAACATTTATTAAAAAATATTTTTATTAAAATATTTTTACTTTTTTAATTGTAATAAATATATTATTAAGTTTTTTAACATAATAATATTTATTAAATAATAAAA